>JAAGKR010000822.1:0-19320 GCA_011419295.1 Clarias macrocephalus
AGGTTAAGGCAGTGGACTTCTGATCAGAAAGTCCAAGGTTCAAACAACTGCACCACCAAGTTGCCACTTGTCGGGCCCTTAAGAAAGGCCCTTAACCCTCAACTTCTCAGAAATACATGGAGATTAAATGAAAGTTGCTCTGGATAAGGGTGAACACTGCCAAATGCTGTAAATATAAATGAGTCCTCAAAACAACATTTGATTATTTTTTTTATATTTGATGATTATATTACTATTCTTTTGACTATATTATTTACATATATTTTCTTAACAGCTCTTTCTCATGAACTTGACCCCCAAGCCTAATAATAAACAGATTTTTAAAAGCATCCACAGAATAAACAGTATATATATGGTTATTATGATGAAGCTTTCTGTTGAAAGGCATTTATGTTTAAGGAGTCTCAGATTTAATAAGTATGATGGAGACCCAGCCAAGTGCCTTTTTTTTTCTTTTGCAATGCTTGATGTACAGTATTTCTTCATGCATAATGTACATGATGTAAGTCAATACCAAGTTCACAGACATTAGCTCGGGTAACTGCTGTAAGCAGTGGTGAGATCAAACAGTCATTTTATGATAATTTTGTAATAGTCCTCTGTAGTGTGGACAATCATTGGCTCAAGGACAAAAAGGCTGGTGAGTGCTTATTAATGCTTAATCAGTAGTGCAGAAGACTGCAGCAGACTGTGCGTCAGGATTCAGAACATTGTCAGTAGACAGTGCATGGAAAGAACCAGCCCTGACTGACAGGTCTTGCCAAGGGCATTTGAAATATGTCTTTTGCAGATCAGGCCACAAGGACAGCTCTTTGCTGTTGGATTTCCTCATTGACTTAGGAATTTACTCACTGTTTATAAACCACTGCTGGAGAGACAATATCCTGTCCTGGCTCAGTTAAATTTGAGTAAAGACGAGAGTCAGACCCATGAGCCCATGCAAATCAGCACACAAGCTTAACCGTATTAGAATGGGAGAGAGGACATTCCTTTATCTTATTACTCTGTTTCATAAACGGCCCAGTGCTCAAGTAGCTCACCAAGGCAGAGAGCTACGCAAATGCCAGTAATTTTGCATCATTCAGACACAATGTCTAGCACTCTTCGGAGTTACTGAGCAGCTGGGAGCGTTTTAGACTGTAATCTTTAGAATTTAGTTAACCATCTATAAACAGGGTCTTGACCCATAGGAGATGTAACTATATCTGATGAGAATCTGCTTATTTATCTGAATGCAAGCACCGACCACAGTAAGACCATCTTTCTTTCTGTCACCTTATCATTCAGTTATGTCAATGTCCTTGCACTCCTCTGGCATCAGATGATCTGCAAGTCTCCTGGATTGAGTAAGAAATCCTGAGATTGCTACAGATCCTATATCTCTTGCTCTGTAATTACCGTACCACGCAGTCACAGTGAAAGTTCAGGGGTGGAACAGTTATCAGAACTCCTGGCCTGTTCCAAGGTTTATCTTCCATTTTGCTTTAGTAAAGCCAAAGCAAGCACTGACCCCCCCCCCTCAACTCTATTCATATGTTATGTTTTATAGCCTACAGAAAACAAGACAATTACATGTAAAAAAAAAAATATATATATATATATATATATATATATATGTATATATATATATATATATAATTCACTCAAAAGACTGTCATGTTAAAGAGCTTATCCAAATCCCAGTAAAATATTGTCCTGGGTCCCATCTGCTGTGGAACAATTAAAATAAGCACATACTGTATAATCATTCAATTCCTCCACAGCAGAGCTTAAAGTCTTCTTTGACAGGCAATAAAGATTACCTTTAGTGCTAATGCTAGATGTTATAAATTTGGTGATGGCGTATGGTTTGGTCAATGTCATGTCCATTTTGCAAGCCTTACCAAGTTAATGACATTCTCAAACACATGGAAAAATGGCTATAGTTCAAAATAGATGATATCCTTGATGTTTTTATATCGTTTAAATGATGTTCATTATATATCATTTCTCAGCTGTGTTATTAGCAGGGAAGGGTCCTCACAGATGAATCCAAAGTGTGCATTATCACCGGCTGGCTGACAAGTACAGTGAAAAAGCCATGCAGAACTGCAGTCTTAGATACTTTCAAGCCATACTTTTTATTTTACTCTAATGCTTTAAAAATAAGTATGCCATAGACTATCAGACGTTCCATGTCAGACATCAGACATACCATGGACATTCAATTCAGTTCTACATTGTCGTCATTACCCCACAATATAACAAAAAAAGTGTTTCTCACAGTTCTCTTGATTGCAACATACATCGTATATAAAAGTGCACAGTACATGCATATTGGACAGGAAGGTGTAGTTGCAAATGTAAGTTAGTAACAAGCAGTAAATATAGAATATATGTGACCTCTCATGCTATATGATATATCACTCACTCACTTATCTTTTATACTGCATAATCCTGTATACAGGGTCACGCGGGGCTGGAGCCTATCCCGGGATACTTGGGGTAAGAGGTGGGGTACACCCTGGACAAGGTGCCATTCCATCGCACACTCTTTTACACACAAATTGTCAGCTTGGGAATGCCCATTAGCCTAATCTGCATGTCTTTGCACTGTGGGAGGAAACCCATCATGCATGGGAAGAACATGCAAACACAGGCGGGAATCGAACCCAGACCCTAAAGGTGCAATTCGACAGTGCTGACCACTAAGCCACTGTGCTGCCTCCTCTGAATATATATGTACGCATGAACACAACACCGACACAGCAGAAACTGTTACTTTGTGACATTCAGCAAAAGTTAGGTTGGCACAAAACAGTCTCTTAGTTTGTTGGTTGAGAATAATTTTTTTTTTTTTCTGAAGAGCACTGCACAGTCCCAGCTGAAATTCAGATGTGAGCGGTCAGCACTTCAGAACACACACACACACACACACACACACACACACACACACACACACACACACACACACACACACACACACACACACACACACACACACACACAAACTTTTCACATACACAGAGACTCCTCCTTAGCATTACTTCTGTGGCTGAATGGGAATGGAACCTGTAGCTGATGTACTTTAATGTGCTGATGCTGGAACCCTCGAATCAAAATTTAAGCACTAGTGTGGGTAGTTTGTTTACATATTGGCCTGGTCCTCATATCTTTTGCCCTTATACACATAAATCTATCATGACTATCAGAGTATGTTCACATTAATAGCTAGTTTGGAGCTAGACCAGTTCCAAACCCTGTTCCTGGAGGACAACTTGCCGCGAATCTGTCCTTAGTGTTTTCTCTTCACCATTGTTTATATATCGTCTACAGAACATTTATGGGTGAAATTAAAATATGGTCTTTACTGCAACCGTCAAGGCACAACAACATCCCAATGATGGTCTGCAGCCTTATAATTACCATATGGTTCCGTTAGGTTTAGGTCATTCAGTAAGGTCATTTAGTCACCCATAACCTGGATAACTTATCTGTAATCCCCCACAACCACCAAAACCATATGAAAGTGGCTAAAATGCACACAATTTAATGTAGAAATATACATTTACTGCCTACATTTATGCATAAATGGAAGATTAAACCAAGCCTTTATCAGCAGTCTAAACTTTATGTATCCCTCAGGATCACCTGCTCTGAATATCTTACCTACCATGTAATAGTGAGCTAATAAATAGTAAATTAAGTGCGTTTTAACCTCATGCCATGTAGCGCTGCCATTTTTTTTCTTCTTCTGGGGAGTATTATTTTCAATACATTTATAATACTACATTTTATTATCCAGATAACTTATTCAGACTTTTGTAATACCAGTCCCAAATGTCAAGTGCCCTTTTCAGTGCCTTCAATCCTCGGTGTAAATGCCAGTGTTCGTTGGTTCTGTTCTTGCTTGATCTCTCTCCCGGGCTGTAAAATGCACACAGATAGAAACTCCAGTGGGACCCTGGTGTTCATTTGAGGCCTTTATCAAGAGGAAATCTGTTTCACATGCTGCTCCTTTTTACTGTGAGGAGTAGTGATGTGTTTCAGTGATTTTGAGAAACTGGGCCTCGGGCTGTATAACCGACCATGCTCATCCTTAAACAGTCTCTTTCAGTAACCCTTTGGGATGTTGAATTAAGCACAGTACTTTGTCTTTCCTTGCATAGTTTGATGAAGAAGGAGCATTATGCACACCAGACTTAAGCTGAATAAACATGATGTTTAAGTCTCATATAAATACATAGTGTCTTGGCTCACTTGGTGCCTACTTCATATGATATGACAGTGCATGACAAAATGGCTTAATAGAAGCCATGGCTAATCCGGTTAAGCTTACAGAGATCATAGTCTGTATTGCTTTGCTGCTTTACGATGTGTTTGAGCATGATAAAGAGAAAGAGGCCTGTTACATTCTTGGGTTTTGGCCTAGAGGGGTAGCACAGGGTTAACAACATGGACTTGATATATGTAGCTATCATAAAGCTTGATTATTCATACATAAACACGTAAATCACATACGTAGACACCTGGTGGCATGGTGGCTTAGTGGTTATCACTGTCACCTTGCATCTCCAGGATCCAGGTTTGATTGTCTGTGTGCATGAAGTTTGCATGTTCTTGTTCATGTTCTCCCCATGTTTGGTGGGTTTCCTCCGGGTACTGAGGTTTCTTCCCACATTCCAAAGACATGCAGCTTAGGCTAATTGGCGTTCGCAATTGTCCATAGTGTGTGAATGAGTGTGTGATAGATTAGCACTGTGTCCAGGGTGAACCCCACCTCATGCCCCAAGTCTCCGGGGACAGGGTCCATGTCCTCCGCAATCCTGTGTACGGGATAAAGCAGTGTAGATGATGAGTGAGTAAGTGAGAGTGTTTCATGCCCTTCTTCTGATCAATATCCTTCAACAATGAGATTCCATGCATGCATGCTTACTATAAACAGTGATTTTATCAGTCATATAAAATGAATAGTAATAATAAATAAAAACAGTTGATCTTTAATTAAAACACTTCATTACTTTTGAACATGAACTTGAATGTAATTGCTTTTTTTTTCTTTTTTTTTATTCAAATGCTGAAGTGAGCATAAAGGATTGTATATTGTTTGGGAAAAAAAGAAAATCACTTTTTGTTACTTATTTTTTTGTTTTGGGTGAGAGACAGATGCGCACACAAAAGAAAAAAAAAATGAAAATGAGCAGTGGGTTTGTAGCATTGCTATTGATCTCTGTCAGTAGAGCGAGAGAGACTGCAAGTCAGCCTCATTACAAATACTACAGTGATATTCCCTTGACAAGACCACGTACTGTGCAACAGATTGAATTGTTTCTTTATGGACGACAGTGACTGTGATAATATAGATTCAATTTAACTACAAAGTAAAGCTATATAGTGTGCGAGCAGAAAACATAACGCACACAGGGCTTTATTAGATATCAGAGAAATAAAACAACATTGCCTCAGATCTCTCAAATGGAGGGTGAGTTTATATGAAAGGAACACTTTGATGGCAAAATGTGTAAAGTGAGAATAAAGGGCAATGAACGCAGCAGGAGACCGATACAGCACAAGTTAATAATATTATCACTTCTGTTAGTGAGCACACACACACACACACACACACACACACACACACACACACACACACACACACACACACACACACACACACACACACACACACACACACACACACACACACACACACACACACACAACACAAAGAGACTGTCAGGTAACAACTGCCATCAGCTGGGTAATTTCCTAGTCAACATGATACATGAAATGTGAATTGATTTTCCTGATTCTTAGAAAGGGACCTTGTTTTGGATTTTATAATCTCACGATATAAATATAACATAGTAGGTCAAAGGATTGATTTCAGCAGTAATCTCCACTTCCTGCATCTGAAAGTAAATCAACATTTATTTTTCTTTCATCATTTTTATCTCAAGTGAAAGATTTATTTCTCTCCAACATCTCGCATTGATGGTGGGAGAGTCAGAACGCTGTGTGAAGTCCTCTCTAAGCACATCCCAAAGATTGGGGTTAGAGTCTGGACTCTGTGGTGGCTATTCATGTGTGAAAATAATGTCTCATGCTCCCTGAACCGCTCTTTCACAATTTAAACCCGATGAATCCTGGCATCTTGGAATTCATTGATTACATTGTCATCTTGGAATCTGCTCATGCCATCAGGGAAGAAAAAAACGCAGTGATGGAAAACCCTGGCTATTCAGTATATACAGATTATCAGCTGATCTTATTTACTGGGCACATAACGTTGGCAAACGTTGACCTGACCAATTGAAGCAGCCCCAGATCATAGCACTGCTCCCACAGGCCTGTACAGTACGCACTAGGCATGATGGGTGCATCACTCCATCCACCTCTCTTCTTACCCTGATTCCCCATCACTCTGGGGAAAGGTAAATCTGAACTTTTTCCATTGCTCCAAAGTGCATTTTTTATGCTCCCTAGCAAATTAAAGCCTTGTTCTAATTAGCTGTTCTGATAAGTGGTTTTCTTAAGGTTACACAGCTGTTTAGTCCCAATCCCTTGAGTTCTTTTCACATTGTGCATGTGGAAATGCTCCTACGTTCACTATTAAATAGCCATGAGTGTTTTATTCAAATAATCTCCGATCACAATCATACACATTTTTCCCCCCCCATCACATTTCTTAATTGAAGATGATGCTTTAACAGTATACTTCAAGGTTTTAATAACATGGACAGTTCTTAACCCAATTCCAGCAGTTTGGTTTTAGCAGTTTCTTTAGTTTTCTTAGCTTGTTGCAGACCAATAATTTGACCCTCCTGAAACAGAGAAACATCTTTGTCCACAGTATACGTCTTCTGACGTGGTTGTTTAAGTAATGAGAAGCTACTCACTGCATCAGTTAAAGTAATTGCTGCCAGCTGAACCATATATACCACTGCAGTAATTATCCAATGGAAGGCTCTTACCTATTAGTTAAAACAGGTACTGTACGTGGAGATTTTTTGCTAATTTATATAAATAAAAAAATAATAACAATTTTGCAAAAGTATTCAGACCTATCATTTAGTACTTGGTTAAAGCATCTTTGGCAGCAGTGTCAGTCTCAAATCTGTTTGTAAATGATGCTACAAGCTTGGCACACCGTTCTTTTGGATGTTTCTTCCATTCATGGCAGAATCATTCAAGCTTAACCAGGATTGATGGGCACAGCCATTTGCAAGCCTCTCCAGAGATGCTAGATTGGGTTCTATTTGGGCTGTCAGCATTAATACATTATTGCTCAAAATTAATACGTCAAAATTAATAAGTCATCAATGATTTTTCTATCTAATTGGACAAATTCTAGACCAGAAAAGATAAAAGAGCAAGCAAAAACAGGCTATAAACCACCACCCACTGTTAGCTCTAATACAACATTGTCAAATTGAAATAATTCCATGGGGGGGAAGTGTGTTGAACTGACTGTCAGCATGACTGTGATATCTTGAGCACCTGGTCTGAGTAGTGCTGATTTTCAGTACAACAGCACTCCTTCTCGTGTGACATTGCTTAATTATCAATTATCAACCATAAAGGGGTCATCTACACCTTTTGAGCATTGATGACAGGGCTGAGAACAGGGGCCTATTGTATTCAACCAAACTTGCAATTCGAGACTGTCCTCTGAACTGTTTCTGTTAATCTGTTCATTAGTCTCATGACCCATCCAATAGACTACAGTCACGAACTAGAATCATCAGTAAGTATTAGGTTATACTTTATCAATAAAGACTGGTATATCCATTTATTTTTTATTAATTGCAGAAACTGCAATAGATTGGCACCCCATCCAGGGTTTATCCCGCCTTGTCTTCTGGAATGGGCTCCAGGCCCCTCGCAACTGTGTATACCGGATGAAGCGGTATCGATGGTGAGTGAGTGAGTGAGTGAGTAATTGCTGAAAGTTAATAATAAAAAAATTATTCATTAACACATTGATTTCACAACAACATAGAGTTGAATGCATTTTTTTTCTTGATAGACCTATTTTTCAGTTTTATGCACTTTTTTATGAGACTACTTTTCAGACTACTGCACCTGTGTTCTTGCACTATGATTCTCTTATTGTCCTGAACAATCATTCCTCTATAACAGGACAGGAAAAAGACCACCCCACTCTTGCCTTTTTTTTTTTTAAATATAATGCTATCAGATATACTGTAACAGTCAGTACTTCAGTAATGCAGATACACGCTAGCATAATTTGTGATAATGACCATTGTTAAAAGTGCTCTATACAGTAGATCAAACTATATTGAATTGAATTGACTAGCATTTATGAAATATGGCACCAGTCAGTCAAACATTACATATATGTCACACATTAACCACTTACTGAGAAAATTTTTTAACTTGTAGATATTAATTCATGCTCAAATAGGCAACTGAATGAGTATTTTAACATAGTTTTACCATAAACTGTAACTCCCTTGTTTAAAAAGTGTGCAGACTGTGAATGAGTCCCAGACCAGGCTAGAAGTTAATCACTAAGATTATTTTAAGACTTTTCTTAGTTGCTCAGCCTCTCGCTACTTGTTCCCGATTATGTCTCAGTGATAAATGAGCAAAGTTACAAAAATACAATTACAAAAATTGTTTCAAAAAACAGAGAGCCTGGAGTAGAATAGTCAGACACTCAATACTTAAAACTGAGTAAATCTCATATAATGAAAAACTGTTGGAAAGCAAGCTTAGTTTCTATTTCATCATCTGACCCAATATCCAGCAAGTATGTGCTACCCAGAAGACTAGAATGTCCCAAAATGTAGCATGATTTTCGTTCAGCTGGATACTGAAGTAAATTATAAAACAAAATAAATACTTTGGTAATTTCAACACGTACTGTATACTCCCCCTTTAGTATTCATATTAGCTTATAGAGTGAGGGCTGTATTTCTTTATGACAAGGCTTTTTTGTTAGAAAATTGTCAGACAGAAAAGTTTTTTTTATTAGAAAACTTTCTAGGGAAGAAAAAGGCGAACTGTCAAAACTGACACGTTCACAGCATCCTCATTTCGCAGTGCTCAAAAATTTCCCACCCATATTTCGGTTAGCCAGATAGGTGCCGTGTGTCTGTTGCTGCAGAATACATCAGTGATGTTTTTCTACATTTCATAAATAATGCAGATTCAGACAACTTTTTAGGCCACATTGCTGCTATTCCCTGTGTGCAGCACAGAGCACAAGACCTCGCCATTAACAATTCTGTAAATATTCACTACTTAACTCACTTTGCAGGGAAACACATTAATCCAGGTTTGGATTTTTCTGTCTCCATATTCGGAGTATTCATACACACACAACTGCACACGGATAAAAGAAGAAAATAAACCTTGTGTTGGTGAGTATCATTTTATAACCATCTCTCCGCCTAAATAAACAATCTGGTTTCTTTTCAGTTAATGAAAATATGTGCTGCAAAAAAGAGCATGAATATGGATTCATCCAACCATGTAGGAACCTCTGTAGTTCAACTAGGGACTGTTGAGGCCAATGGTGACCATAGTATTTATTCCACCAGGGAAGGACCTCTGGTAAACATTCACACATGCATTCACACACTATGGGCAATTTGGGAACACCAATCAACCTAATGCATGAACCCACCAAGCACGCAGACCCTGAGGTGGAAATCAAACCCAGACCCTGGTGATGTGGGGCAGCATTGTTCACAACTAAGCCATCATGAGTATGTGTAATAAGGCATAAACTAATACTCTCACTCACTCATCATCTATACAGCTTAATCCTGTATTCAGGGTCACGGGGGCCTGGAGCCTATCCCAGGAGACTTAGGACAAAAGGCAGGGTACACCCTAGACAGGGTGCCAATCCATTTCAAGGCACAGACACGCATTCATACACTACAGCCAACTTTGGGAACGCCAATTAACCTAACCTATATGTCTTTGGACTGTGGGAGGAAACCAGAGTACCCGGAGGAAACCCACCAAGCACAGGGAGAACATGCAAACTCCATGCACACAGAGATGGGAATCGAACCTGGCCGGGAATCGAACCCGGACCCTGAAGGTGCAAGGCGACAGTGCTAACCACTACACCATTGTGCCGCCCATAAACTAATAGAATAGTAATTTTCTTTTACCTAATAATACATAATACTTTCACCACAGAGTCATTTTTGGGATGACATCCTCACAATTTTGTGCACCAAAAATTAAATATTGATGATAGGCTCCTTAAAATCCAGAGCATTTCTAGCCAATTTTGCGAAACTACATATTAATGAATATACTGTATGCATGCTTTAGTAGTGTACAGTATGGACGGTCATGCTTTTTTAGCAAAACATAGGAAATATGATGAAATGATTTTTATTTCATTTTAACCAAATACAGTATATAGGCAACGAAAAAACATATACAGTACATACACATAAGATCATGTGTTTTTTGTCAAAATTTTGTGATGTCATTCCCATATCCTGGGTATGGTTCTACATGACATATCTGACCAGACCCACAGTTTGACATATGAAGCCTCCCCTGCTGGCACCCACAGACAGGACTATGTTAAATCTGTCACTGACCACTGTTGTGTTTTCGGCACAGATCAGTGCTGCTTTAAGATTTTTTTTACACTTTGTGTGCTGAGATTATTTATTTAACTATTAAAAAACACCCAACATATACTACCATCTAAAAGGACAGTATTTGTGGTGATGATTGATCGCAGCCATCGAGACGTGAAGCAGAAGACTTTGCTTTTCTCTAAAGATTTAAAAACCCCCAGACCCCCAATCTTGAAAACCGAGTAAATCCCGGATACTGACAAATTGTTGTAAACCTAGCTCAGTTTCCACAGAAAGGTCAGCGCCAGCCAATAAATCCAGCACCTCCCCGGTGTTTCTTTTCATCCCAGGAACATCTCAGAGGATAGTATCGTTATGAAGATGAGTGTCTGTCGGCAGTCTCAAGCACATGAAATATATCAGCCATTTTTTTTTGTGTTATGTCTTATTTCATGTTTTCCTTTGTATTTTATTTTACTAGGCATATTGTCTTCTACGAATAATAGCTAGACGGTGAGAACTGAATGCCATCATTTTGATGGTGGATTTTAATAGTCAGGTCTTTGTGTCTGGAGGTAAAAGGAAAAGACGTATGCCATGGTGAAAAACAAATAAACATCCACGAGCATTGAAAACGGTGAAAAGCCATAATTAAGGAACACACTGAAAGAAAAACTGCCTCACCCTTCTCAGTGTCACTCACTATAAACTATATTATAAGCAAAGTTGCACATTTCAGGATAAGGATGGTTTCTGCCAAAGCTTTTATGATCTACATTATAACAAATACAATGACAAAGTGAAAGCATTAAACTCGCAACAACTGGGACACAAAATCTATTCCCACACAATGCTGAATGCTGCATTTCAGATCAATTTTTATCGTCCACTATTTTCTCCATATGCTGTCTAACATTTATATGCCTGTGAGGATATTACATAAGGTAAGACTTTACTTAGCTCAGTGTCCATCTTCAGTTACTGCTTTAATTTGGTCAGAGTCACACTCGTTGTGAAGTGAGAATGCACAAGGCAATACACACCCACTCATTCACATCTATGGGCAATTGAGGGTTACCAGTCTATTCAATGTCATGGTTTTGCAAGCTGGAAAACACGGTGACACGGGGATGGGGAGAAACGTAACCCTTGCTTTGGATCAACCCAGGGACCCTTAAGCTGTTACGCACTAAAACCCTCTATAAAATATTCCTAAGTCATATTCCAACAAACAATCCCTGACAAAATTTTGTTGACCTGAGGTGTTCTGTTTATATTGTGTTTCAGTAATTGCTTATATAGATGCCATGCATCTTTATGAACTCTACTGTACCTTTAGTAAAGTATCACCTTAAAAGTATCCTCGTTTATTCATTACGTACATACTTGTAATATTTAACCTTTATCCTGTTAGTTGCCATTTTAATGCGTAATGAAATCCAAGCACTTGTATAGTACAGTAAATGGCACCTTTCAGCAGCACATGTACATTTTATAAGCCCAGTAAATTCTCATTCTGTTGTGCAGAGCGATATAACCTGCACCAATTTTTATAGGAAGCTCAAATTGGTTCACTTGTTTAAAAATCTGAAAGAATTTCCCACTAAACCAGGGAAGTGTTACAAACACAGGCTGGGAACATCAACTAAATTGAGCCCATTGCAATTATAATGGCTTGCATGCTTCAAAAATACATTAATCTGGGTGTTAATATCTAAAAGTAATATATCAAATAAGCCCTAGATTTATGCACACTAAACTCTCTTTCTCTGTTACATACACAGACACCAATTAGCACATCATCGCACCTCTTCTGAAACGGTGGTTCCCATGAGACCTGGTGTTAATTGAGAAAGGCCGAGCCGGAAATAAGTGAAGAGAAAGGTATGCTCACACTTACACATCCTGCATGGTTATGATGCCTTCTTTCACCTCAACACATTTTAAATTAAGCTCAATACAAATAGTTTTTGTCATAAAGAAATGCAGAAATCATTTTCTAACATGCATTAACATTGACATTTATTCATCCATGTTCTCAACTACTCTACACATAATTGTAGAACCTTTTCAAATTCTGCTCCCATGTTATATTCACCTCATCTCATCTCATCTTCTATACCACTATATCCGGTATACAGGGGTGGCCTGGAGCATATCTCAGAACTTACAGTATGACACGATGCGAGGTAATCTCCATCTCAGGGCACACACACATACCCTCATTCAGACTATGGAAAACGCCAGTCAGCCTAATCTGCATGTCTTTGGACTGTGCATGGGAGGAAACTGGAGTACCCAGGGGAAACCCATCAAGCGTGGTGAGAATATGCAAACTCCATGCACACAAACCCCATGGTGGGAATTGAACCCTCGACCCTGGAAATGCAAGCTGTCCGTTATGCCACTGTGCCCCCCCCTTCTAGTTGGTTCTATTTATATACAAACTAGTAGCCTAATATAAGCCACCACATCCCTAACTAGGCAGTTCCTGTGGATTAATAAATGAAGTTCTAAATGCATGTTAATAAATGTGGTCTTTCTTTGTCTCAAGCATTACTACATATCTGACCGGACGTTTTTGCCTGCGTTATTAACTGCCATTGCATGTCCAAATTGCAGATGTTGGTAGAGTAACTCTTTGTCTAGAGTAACTCTTCTTCCTGTTCTTCTGTCATTGAGTTTTTGAAGAAGGAAGGATGCAGGCTGGCTGACATCCACAGAAGGCTACAGAATGTTTAGGGAGATGACAACATTGACAAAAGCAATGTGCACAGATGGAAGAAAAAGTTTAATGAAGTGGAAACCAGGACTGAATACAAACCACGCAGTGGGAGACCATCAACGGTGGCCACTGACACAAAAGTGGATACAACAGTGCACACCTGAATGTTTTCGAACAGAATTCAAAAGTTTGTTCAACTGTGGCATGAATTCATTGCTTGTGATGTAGACCATGTTAAGTAATACTTTTGTATAGAGAAAAAGTTACTCTATATAAATATATACAAATATTGTCAAAAGCATTTCACATGCATATGAACTTGCGTAACATCCACCATTTAATTCACAAGGTTTAGAAGTGTGATATTGGACGAGAAGGCCTGGCTCACAGTCTCCACTCTAATTCATCCCAAAAGTGTTCTACCGTGTTGGGGTCAGGACTAGTAGGCTAGTCAAGTTTTTCCACACTAAACTCACTCATCCATGTCTTTATAGATCTTGCTTTGTGCACTGGTGCGCAGCCATGTTGAAACTGGTGTGGGGTTGTTTTTCAGGAGTAGGGCTCAGACCCTTGCTTTCAGTGAAAGGAACTCTTAATGCTTCAGCACACCAAGACATTTTGGACAATTTAATGCTCCCACCTTTGTGAGAAAAGTTTGGGGATGTCCCCCCAAACTGTGGAAGTTATACAAGTTCATATGCATTATATATACGTATATATACAGGATAAGCGGTATATAAGATGGATATAGTATATGTGTGTATGTATATATATACTGTATAGTATATGTGAGGTATAATGGGTTTTCACATGAGTTAAATTAGCAGGAGTTAGCAGGAGTAGAAACTGAATAAGACAGGAGTCTGTAGGAGACGAGCAGAACCCTTGGGGCCTTAGAATTTCAGAGAAAGCCCCAGAGCCCTAGATCATGCAAGAGCTGGAAAACCAGAGCAGGATTTGAATGGGACAGAAGCTTACAAGACCCATGTTGGCATGAGCAGAACCTGGCTTGTAGACCAGGGAGAGTACATGTGCTTAAGGCCTTGGGAGATGTAAAAGCTCATATGCCTCAGGACAGGTGTGCTTTGATGGGTGTAAAAAAGTATACACAGACACATGTGTCACTTCTTTTGCTACTTTAGTTTTGCTAAACAAAATAATTTTTAAAAAATCAGGATTACTATCGAGGATTTTCAAAATGGGAAGACATGTTGAATAATAATAATAATAATAATAATAATAATAATAATAATAATAATAATAATACAGTAGTAATATTTAAAGATGTAGTGGCAGAATCATTATAAACATTAAAGAATTTTGTCTGTTTACTAAAATTAGTAGTTACATAGTTATATTGGTTATGCTAATGGTTTTTCTTTTAGAAAATAATTAATTTTCTAATTAAATACTTCATATGTTAACCCGAGCTCCAATTTTAATCAAGCTAGGGAAAATTAATTGGGGTCCGTGAGTGTCCCATTCAGACATTACTCATGCACAGTATTGACTAGCCTCTAGTTCCAAAGCTGAAGAGTCTGGTGTTTTTTCCCCTGTATTCTCTGCAAATACAGGCCAAAGACATGCAGGTTAGCCTTACTGGTGTTTCCAAATTGCCCATCGAGTGAGTGTGAGTGCATGCCTGCGTGCTTGCGCCCTGCGTTGGATTGGCATCCTGTCCAGGGTGTATCCCGCCTTATGGCCACCTCCCACAACCTTACAGAATAAGCGGTGTAGAGAATGAGTGAGAAGGAGAGTGTGTACATTTGATCTACCCAGCATGCCGAAGTGGTTAAGCAAGAAGCACTGCTGCTTAACTACTCATTTGTCTCTGAGCTACAGTAGCATCTGTGTTTCAGCAGTTACCCATGCTTTTGTGTTCATGTGGCTTACCTCCAGGTCCTCTGGTGTCATCATATCTCCCAAAAAACAAACTAGTAGGTAGACTGGATATGCTCCTGTGTGTGAATATGTGTATACAGGATTCCCTGGAATGAGCCAGCATTTTATCCAGGATATGTTCTGACTCCACAACCACCCAGGATCCAAGAGGTTACTGAGGATGCCTGAATATTTAAAGCCATAACCAGGTTGAAAGCAATTCATTTTCCAACCTCATCTGCAGGTATTTATGTGAACTGTTTTTATTGCTAGAGTGTGCCACAATTTTCTCCAGTAGTCACCATTCTTCACGACTGTAAAGACAATAAACCATTTGTAATTGTTTTGCTTCCCAGAGCACAGAACCAACATGTTTAATGGACTATTTGAAAGATACTGTAAGTGAACTATTGATGCTGAGCAATAAATTCAGCATAAAGGGCAAAGGGACTTTCTAAATCTTGGCTGAATAATACCTAATGCACCTGCTAGGCCTTTCATTAAATCTTTTAAGAGTCACACTGGGAACTCCGCCTGTGGTAAACGTACCTGAATTGGTTTGTATCTCAAGCACAGAATGATTTTTTTTTTCCTGAGATGAATGCTCCACACAGAACAAGCCTCTCCTTGAGACCATTGATAGATGAGAACAATCACATTGCAAAGTCCCCTCTGGTTGATACATTTATTGACATGGTTGGTGGATTTCCTTGTATATAGTGCACTGCGCAAGCCTTAGAAACCATAAATCTTTTATATAGATTTTTTTTTTTGCATGACTGTATCAGTAGTATGCTGTTAAAGATAAAAACATAATGGAGGCTGTCTGGTATTACTAGCATAAGCAGACATGAGACGAGAAATGAGACCAGTATCTAGAAGAACTTTTTGAGATGCCTCAAAAAATATATTAGAAAACAACTCAGCAGTACAAATGTGCTAGCAAGCGACAAAGTGCTAGACAACAGAACATTTTCGATATAACTGTAACTGTAACTCTAACCCTGTTTAACATGTAAAAGCACATAGCAAATAATTATATAGAATGTAAGTGTATAAAAACATTCCATCCATCCATCCATCCATCCATCCATCCATCCATCCATCAATCCATCCATCCATCAATCCATCCATCCATGCACCTCTGTAATCCAACCAGGGGCCATGTAGGTATTGTATTTATTCCCATTTTGTACGACCGTGGTAGGACCTCCGGTCAACATTCACATACTCCAGGCAATTTGGGAACACCAGTTAGCCTAATCTGCATGTCTCTGGACTGTGGGAGGAAACTGGAGAGCCCAGGGGATCCCACCAAGCATGAAGAGAACATGTAAACTCCATGCATACAAGAATCAAATCCTAAGCCATAGAGGGTGCCGCCATAGAGATATTGCATAGGAAACTTTGACAGGAAGCAGCAGAGATTGATGCCTATGGCTGTTACCTCAATTGCTAATTTGTCAAAGATGCTAGCATGTAAATTCCTTAATCTGTACATTTCTTTATGCAATATCTGGTGGCACACTAGCTTCGTGGTTAGCACTGTGGCCTTGCACCTCCAGGGTTTGATTCCTGACGAGGGTCTGTGTGCGTGGAGTGTGCATGTTCTTGGTCGGTTTCCTCCCTCAGTCCAAAGACATGCAGATTAGGCTACCTGGCCTTCTTAAATTGCCTGTAGTATGTGAATGACTACTGGGCATCAGGCTAGCAACCCAACCCCTTAAGTAACTGCCACAAAAACATAGGTATCCCCAGGGTCGGGAGTATTTGTCTCCCGGTGTGCTGGATGGATGTGGACAAACCAAAATGCCAATGTGCAATAGTTAATGTGTTCAACTAGTTAGCTTAGAAGCTATATCCAGGTAATACTGTCTGTAATCTGAAAGGGCATCGTAGGGTCAGTGGTAGGGTTGTCGCCTGCCATGATGAAGGCCGACGTTCAATTCTCACCTAACGCCCAAACCCCAGTCACTGGATGCATTGCCGGTCACAAGCCTGGAAAAAAAAAATGGAAGGGTTTTGTCAAGAAGGGCATCCGGCATAAAACTTTTCCTAAGTTGTGTGCGGATTGGATGGTCTGCTGTGGCGACCCCTTGATGGGAGCAGCCTGAAGACTAACAACAACTGAAAAAACAAAAAAGTCCCACAAACAACAACAGATACACTGTATGCAAGTTGTGTTAATGATAATGCAAATGTAATGTTTGAGGTAAATGTTTACTCTTCCTGCTTATTTATACACATTTTATTTGTTGAAGTGTTGCATTCAAATGCATATTTGCTGGACAGATATATATATTTTTTTACCTAAGATTTTGCAGTACGTCAAATAGTTCAGACACTCTTCAGAGCCTTCATAGTTAGGTTTCAGGACAGCTGTGTTTATCAGTTTTCCAGGGATATTTTATTGATTAGTATTAGTATTTATGCTATTCATATTGCACTCGGTGCAAAACTTTGTTGATAGACTTTAGATCTATGTAGGTCTAGCACTGAGAATACCACTCGATGGGTGGACTATTAACTTCTTGTGGTGTTGTGGTGTGCATGAATTATTAACGCCGCCTAAGAAATAGGGGTTTAGATGAACTCTCAGAGGCAGCTTTAAAAGCTTGACAGAAGGTCTAGCATCACCCTGATCCAGGTCATGGCACAGACTGCCAGAGACAGATGGTCACAACAGTACAGGTGAGGTGAGAGAGTAAAAAAGGCCCATTGTTTCTTATGTCCTGTATTTTCTGGATTTTCAGACAACAGCTGTAGGCAACAATGATAGAATAGACACAGCCACTTTGTTTGACTATACAATTAAGT
Source organism: Clarias macrocephalus (assembly GCA_011419295.1). Taxonomy (NCBI): domain Eukaryota; kingdom Metazoa; phylum Chordata; class Actinopteri; order Siluriformes; family Clariidae; genus Clarias; species Clarias macrocephalus. The sequence continues at coordinate 17,980 of JAAGKR010000822.1, forward strand.
TGTGTGACAGGGAAGTTTTGTAGAAAGGACTTGGACACTACAGAAATGTGTGGTGTGTCAGATTAGAATGAGGAAGAGGTAGCGGTCTGCACATCTGACAACCTTCTAAGCTCATTAGGGAATTCATTCCAAACATCATTTTACTGTTCTGTTCTTCGATAATTTTATTTCGTGGGGAAAAAAAACCCCCAACTCATTAATTAAAAAATGAAAACAAGGTAAGACTTTATAGAACAAAAAAGAGAAAGGAATACATTTATGTATCAAATAACTTGTGCTTAAATACTGTATAATGAGCCTGCAGGATGTCTAATAATCGAAAAACATCTGGTAATTGCAATTTGGCTGTGCAAATATCAAACCCATAATGTTGTAGGTCTTTTGGCTGCTCCCGTCGAGGAGTCACCACAGCGGACCCGCATTATAACTTGGCACAGGTTTTATGTCAGATCCCCTTCCTGACGCAACCCTCCCGTTTTATCCTGGCTAGGGACCAGCACTTCATCCAGTGGCTGGAGTTTGGGCTCTGAGTGGGAATTGAACCCGGGCTTTGTGCATGGCAGACGAAAAACCCCCCACTGAGCCACCAATGCCCAACAGATGGAGTTTGCATGTTCCCCTCATGCTTGGTGGGTTTCCTCCCACAGTCCAAACACATGTAGATTAGGCTAATTGGCATCCCATGTGTATGCGTACAGTATGTGCCCTACAATGGATTGACACTCTGTTGAGGATGTACCCCGCCTTGTGCCCTAAGTCTCCTGGGATAGGCTCCAGGCCCCCCTGCGACCCTGAATATGGGATAAAGCGGTAAAGAAGATGAGTGAGTATTGCACTGTTTTTTCAAAAATTGATAGAAGAACACAGTTTGTCTTTTGGCAGATACTGTCAAGGCGTCACCACTGTGGACCATCCTATCTGCACACAAATTGGCAACTCAACCCATTCTATCCAGTCTTGGGACCTGGCACGGCATCCAGTGGCTGGGCTTTGTGCATTGGGTGGGAATTGAACCAATGCCCAATAAAACAACACAGTGCTGTTTTATATTTCCTCATGTATCCAAATGTAAATATACAATCATTTACGATGCGGTGGTAAGCATTACCAGTTGGCAAAATATTAAACAGTGTTTTATATTCAATCATTATTCCTTGGCTTAGTCTTATTGGTAACACTATCAAAAATGTTGCCGTTTTATTATACTATTTTATTACACATTTCATTTTTACTTATTTTTTTAAAAACTTCACTCTTCGGGAATAAAATCAGTGGTGTGATATTCTGGACAAGTCTAGACAAGTTTATTCTTAGCACAGGAAAGCCTTTTTAAGGCCTACC
>JAAGKR010000822.1:19340-160697 GCA_011419295.1 Clarias macrocephalus
CCCAACTCATTAATTAAAAAATGAAAACAAGGTAAGACTTTATAGAACAAAAAAGAGAAAGGAATACATTTATGTATCAAATAACTTGTGCTTAAATACTGTATAATGAGCCTGCAGGATGTCTAATAATCGAAAAACATCTGGTAATTGCAATTTGGCTGTGCAAATATCAAACCCATAATGTTGTAGGTCTTTTGGCTGCTCCCGTCGAGGAGTCACCACAGCGGACCCGCATTATAACTTGGCACAGGTTTTATGCCAGATCCCCTTCCTGACGCAACCCTCCCGTTTTATCCTGGCTAGGGACCAGCACTTCATCCAGTGGCTGGAGTTTGGGCTCTGAGTGGGAATTGAACCCGGGCTTTGTGCATGGCAGACGAAAAAAACCCCCACTGAGCCACCAATGCCCAACAGATCCAAAATAATGACAAATAAAAAAAAATATGAGGAATGTATTGCACTGTGGTGGCACGGGGATGTAGTGGTCAGCACTGTCGCCTTGCATCATCAGGGTCTGGGTTCAATTCCTGGCCAGGTTCGATTCCCGTCTCTGTGTGCATGGAGTTTGCATGTTCCCCTCATGCTTGGTGGGTTTCCTCCCACAGTCCAAACACATGTAGATTAGGCTAATTGGCATCCCATAGTGTATGCGTACAGTATGTGCCCTACAATGGATTGACACTCTGTTGAGGATGTACCCCGCCTTGTGCCCTAAGTCTCCTGGGATAGGCTCCAGGCCCCCCTGCGACCCTGAATATGGGATAAAGCGGTAAAGAAGATGAGTGAGTATTGCACTGTTTTTTCAAAAATTGATAGAAGAACACAGTTTGTCTTTTGGCAGATACTGTCAAGGCGTCACCACTGTGGACCATCCTATCTGCACACAAATTGGCAACTCAACCCATTCTATCCAGTCTTGGGACCTGGCACGGCATCCAGTGGCTGGGCTTTGTGCATTGGGTGGGAATTGAACCAATGCCCAATAAAACAACACAGTGCTGTTTTATATTTCCTCATGTATCCAAATGTAAATATACAATCATTTACGATGCGGTGGTAAGCATTACCAGTTGGCAAAATATTAAACAGTGTTTTATATTCAATCATTATTCCTTGGCTTAGTCTTACTGGTAACACTATCAAAATGTTGCCGTTTTATTATACTATTTTATTACACATTTCATTTTTACTTATTTTTTTAAAAACTTCACTCTTCGGGAATAAAATCAGTGGTGTGATATTCTGGACAAGTCTAGACAAGTTTATTCTTAGCACAGGAAAGCCTTTTTAAGGCCTACCAGATAAACTACCCCCATAAAAAGGTTGCATTTTAGCTGGCTAATCAGCCACTTGTATACCATTTAACAGCAAGATGCTAATCATTTCTCTGGCAGACTGCTAGTCAGACATCTTTATAACACTTACCCCCAACAGAAATACACAATTTCCCCAGATCGTTCCACAACAGTGCTCATTATATTTGATCACATCAATTACTGAATATTGAAAGTGGGTTTCTGCTGTATTTCTTTGTTGTTGCAAACTCACACTTCATGAATGGATTTTTGGTAAAGACGTCTTAGGTCTTGAAACCTAATAATGGGATATGTTCACAGGTATCCATTACAACTACAGCTAAAGCTCTGGCAGTGTGAGACCAGTACTTACTAAGGCTTACTAAAAAAAAATGACAGTACTGGCAGAAGGTGAAATGTAAATGAAGCATGCAGATGGACTTTCTGACTACACCCAGGCCAACCACTGAATACACACCCAAATCCTCACAGATTATTCATCACACATTTCCAGGTCTTGCCAATGGGGGTTCTGATACAGTATGAGTGATATCTAAATAAATGAACACTGTTGAATATAATAATACATTTATGACACCATAGTGGGTGTTTTTGTAAACAACCAGAATTATATCAGTATTACTTTGCACAGAACAGGAGCCTCCCACAGAGTTGAAGGTGAACTTGCACAACAAGTTTGAAAAACAGAAACGATCACGTAATTAATCTTTGAGGTTCAACTTGCACATACTGATTTTCCTGGTACTTAGCATGGATTTGAATGAAAGGTGTTCCTTTAAGATACACAATATACTGTAACTCATGGATTTCTCTAAGACTTGATTTGACTTGATTTATAAGACTACCTACAGTATGCTTGACTGGAGAGATGGATGCACCACATGCAGCAGCCCTAAACAGATTTCAGGTGAGAATTGTGTCTAGATATGTGTACGAATAAAATAAAGCAAAAGGAAGACATATGTCGCCTGCCACTGAAAGTGCTACATTTTTAATGCTGTACAGGGGAAAAAGTGATGTTGTTAGAATATGAAATTGCTGCCGCACATCTCTGCCTCCTAATAAAGGTTTCGTCAAGATTTGCTCAAATTTACATGAATGGTTTCGGAGGAGTTATGTATAGAAGGAAAACATGAAGATACTGGCTGCCGGCTGCCGCCCTCCGCAACATGATGGATAGTGATCCCTATGTGCAGACGACACAGAAAGTATTATGGATTCTTTGTCTTCTTTTGACATTTTCATAGGTCTTCTCGCTGGACAATGCATTTTGGAAGTTTGAGTCAATCATTATCTAATTTATATTTAACAACTTACCACACGTTGAAACTGCAGATGCACATTATAACCAGTATTTCAATCAACAATAGACGTAAAATATGAGCCCCTGTGCCTTGTTGCATTTATGTTCAAATGTTCATCATTTCAAATGCTGGCATCAATTCATCTTCTATTCTGAGAATTGTAAAATAATAAGAATAGACAGTAGGTTGAAAATCCTTTCATTCCTTATGGACTTTATCAGATTGATCCGAACAAGAAATATTAAATACATAGTGTATGTTCTTCATGTCAGTAGTTCTATTGCAAACTCATGCTTGCTTACTATTTTAATAAAGGAAGATGATGCATGCATAAGGATTCACGCTTATCTCAATTCTTATTCTTATTCTTCTTATTATTATTGTTATTATGATAATAATGATTTCTGACTTTAACTTATTAATACTGTCAGGAAGAAAGAATCTGTCCAAGTGTCATCTATAATCCAGGCCAATCTGATAAATTTTAAGGGGGTTGATTGTTTTTGCATTGCACTCTATAATATGTAGCATATGCAGTTTTTTTTGTGATGATACTTAGGTTATATTGTAATCAGACTAAATGCAAATATACTGTTTTTTTTTCTTACTCTGCCAATATTTTATGTTATACTTTCAAATAAAATGTGCTGTAAATAAAGTGGCATGGTGGTGTAGTGTTTAACACTGTGGCCACACCCCCCGAGGGTCGAGGGTCCGACTCCCACCTTCGGGTATGTGATTGTGGATTTTGCATATCCTCCCTGTACTGCAAAAACTTGCAGATTAACCAAAGTGGCATTTTCATGAATATGAGAATTTGTGTGCTTGTGATCTGTGATGGATTGACACCCCATCCAGGATGCCACCCACCTAGTGTCCCGAGTCCCCTGAGAGAGGCTCAAGGCCTCCAGCAGCCCTGTACTTGATAAGCGGGTTAAAGAATGAGTGTGTCTGAGAGAGAGCGCGAGTGGGTGTTGGTTCAAAGTCAACTGTTAAAAAAATGGCGATTTGTGTAGAAAAAAAATGTGTGATGTGGATCGGACGAAGGTCAGTACACTGTATGTTTACATCTGGTGAGAATTTGTGCTTCTACTTTCCGAGTGTAAAAATGTTGGGTAGTATTGTACACAAGATTTTCCCCCCCCCCCCGAATGCCTGTATTTGCTCTCAAGCCATGATTTTTGACACCTGACATCAATCGCCCAAGCCTGTTTATTATTGCGTTTGATTCTTTAGCTTAAGGAGAATTTGATAGTACATTAACTCTGTGGCGCTGCATGAGCGGTCAAAATCATTAAATACTCATATGTAATTATGCTAGTGGTTTTGAATGGCTTGGCTTTATTTTGAAGAGGTGCCAACATGCAAAAGTAGTGTATCTGGCAGACGTTGAGGTTTGGAGTGTTTTTTTTTTTTTTGTTAATAAAAGGATTATTGTGAGTGTCATGTTCAATGGCTATGATAATGTATTTTTTCTCTCAAGGACATGACTGTGTTATAGACATTCCTGAGTGCAAGCTAATCTATGCCAAGACTATGACTTGGAGGGTGCATGAAAGTCAAGCTGGAAAAAAAAAAAGATAATGTCCTTCTAGAAGAAAGCCAATTTATAATGTGGGACTTTAGACATGAAGAGAAGAGATTTAAAAAATTTATAGACTTGATGCAATTTGACCATTTAAAAATCTTGTAACACACACACACACACACACACACACACACACACACACACACACACACACACACACACACACAAAACACCCTCACCACCATGCTGTTCTTATAAATTAATAAATCATTTTCTTTTTGCATTTTTTTTCAATTCTTCATCCACTTTTCCCCCATTGCTGCGTAAGATTGACAAAACTACCATAACAGAGATTCGGTCAAGCATCTTCATAATACATCTAAAAGTCTGTACAGCAGCCATCCCTACAGTATAAGGCTTAGCTCATGTACTTTTTATAAGTCATCGTGCTGCATTGCAGCTTGGTTGCCTGCCAGAGGAAAAGTTTTGTGTACATTTGATCTTCACTGGAGACATTAAGGTGAAGTTGACATTTGGGATTTTTGTATTCTTTTCTTTGTAAATGTCATAATTATTTGTAGTGTAAAATACAACGGAGGTCATTTAGTCAAACGTTTCAAGTGAAACATTTTTTAGAAAATGTGTTGAAAATGTTCATATTGCAATTCAATCAGACAGCAATCCAATCCAATCCAGTATTGAAAAGAAATTCCTGGAAGTAGTGATGAGTCATTTGTGGAGGAGACGAGAAGTCCACTCTAACTCAGCTCTTTTAGATGAACACTGGAAAGTGACTCATATTCAAGGAGCTGGATGTCAGTGGATTGCTTAAGTGTTTACACACCATGATCTTTCCCACAATTTGATTTAAATGCAACTAACCAAAATCCTGAGGATTCCCCAAGTTGCCGCTGTATTTCCTTTAACACAGGGTGGGTGAAAATGAACTAGGCAATATTTAATGGCTATAGAACTTGTGTCTCCACCTCATGGTGCACCACCCCATTTTGCTCTTACAGTGTGTGTACAGTGATTAGACCAGCATTTTCCAGGACGTTGGCTGGGACGATGCTGACCTCGTGAATGTCCTCTATGAAGTCTAGAAAGAGGAGGTGTACAGGACAAAACCTCGCACACTGAGGGCTTGTAAGCACGGGGAAGTTCTCGGTAACATCCCAAACTTTTATTTCCCTATGTAATAAAGTACAGTACATGTACAATTTGTTTTAATAAATTTATATTAGAAATTTATATATATATATAATTTATATTATTACCAATTTTTAATGCCTAGTTACTTTTCACCCACTTCAAGATGGTGTTTGTACTGATATGTTCAATAACAAATGCTTGCAAAACAGATGTATTTATATTGAGCTTATGTGATTTGTTTTTCTACTCATATGGTTACTCACAGGTCATAATACCCTATTGGCAAGACCATAATTTTTTCAGCAAAATTAGCATTGGAAACACCAAATCATACTTATTTAAACTTATTTCAAAGCAGTGGTGGTGAGCGTCTATGAATGAATGAATCCATCCACCCATCAACTAAACTCATTATCCGTTGTAGGGTATCGGGGGGCCTGGAGCCTTCTGAGAGAACGTAGGGCAAAATGTGGATGACATCTTGGATGGTAGATTCAATTAAGGCCATCATAGTTTCAGGTTATACTACAAAGACTATTCTTTGTTCAAATATGTTGACGCTGTCTGAGTGCAGCTTGGCTTTCCTTGAGGCTCATACCATCGAGATACTCACTCAACAAACCAGAACACATGGGGTTGCAGCGCTATAAAAAGTTGCAAGTGCAAAGCATATTACGTGAGATTTTCTCACCAAAATTTGCACCGGAAAAAGCCACACGTGCATCTAAGTTATCTTGACGCGAGTAATTTCACCCCGCTGCACCGCTACTCTGGGCTTAGAGATCCCCACCTGCCAAATCCCATTTAAACTCATGACATTAATACATTTAGACAAAGTGCTTTTCGCTTCCAAAACAGGTTCTAACTGCTTTTTCGAATTAGGTTCTTTCTCCTGCTTCGAATTGTAAAATTAAAACGGATTCGTTAGACATTTCTGCCTATGCATAGTATCTTGCATCTTAGATCTTGTTTTTACAAAAGATCAGTTTTAATTTTTCCAAGTCTAGAAAGCTACATTCCAGGGTACATTAGTCGACAGGCCCTGCAGTAGCAGTTGATTTCTTTCCTGCTCAGATTCCTAATTCTAATTAATACCAGACTACCATTAGGGGCGTTGGAGCACTAAATTATGCTGGACTCTGGCATTTGAAGACTACACACTTTTACAACTTCTTGATTTTACACCCCAACAAAAACATTTTAATCAGCTTGACTCTTTTAATCCCAACTTGGCCTTCAGGTACAATTCAATGGTCCTGTAATCTCCACTACATTTCTTCTCAACTTTTGTATTTCAGACAACGTTCTTTCCTGATAATGCCATGCCATTTGTGGTCTCCCTGCTCCAGTGCCTCCAGATATGAAGGGCACAACTGAATTCTGTTTTATACACTTCCTACACCTTGAAGCTTTACACAATCGCACACAGAAAACCATCCTAGCTTCACTTGACTGAAGTGACAGTTTCTGGATATTGTGTTTCATTTGGCTTTTGCAGAAGGTCAGGTGAAGGCATCTAAGGTAGTTGCCTTGTAAACTCTACCTGGTATAAACATAATGCTCATACAAATAGATGCGAATCTTTAAAGAAAGAAATGTCACCTGCCTGATGGACAGTGATCCCTGTGTTGCCTTGACAAAATCTCTCCACATTATGAGTCTATTACACCAACAATGCAAAACTGACCCAAGTTCAACATCCTACCTGTAATTTAAAGGCTCAGACTTTATAAGAAAGTTAGGCCAACTTTAACTTCAAGTCAAATCTCTTAAGTGATCTTTTAATATGGAAAAAAAGAGAGAACACTATATAACGTTATCATTTTATTTACAAATTAGCATTAAGAGAACCACATCTGGAAGAATGAAGAGAGCTGCTGTGGACACAGATTCACAATGACCTGTAAGACACAAAACGTACAAAAATTAAAGATTTAATGCAGCAGTGCTGGTATTCTATACATGTATAAGTACTAACCAACAATAATGCATATGACTTCAAGTGGCAAAATGACGGATTGTGGTCTACTAGGAACAGAGTGCACTGCAGACGTTCTACAGGGTTGTTCAAAACCCTACATAGTGAGTGAATCTAGTAATTGGAAAGCCATTATGGATTTGGTCTTCAAGATATAAGATTATACATAAATAATGGTTGTCAGACATTAAATCAAACTAAGTGTTTAAAAAAAAAAGTAATGTAACAAACAAAAGTGAAGCAGAAGTGATTAATCACATTGGAAGACCCCCCCCCAAAAAAAGAAAAAAATTACATTTAAAAACAGACTATTGAAAATGTTAATGAAAACTGCTGTGTCCAGTGATATTTGAAATGATAGACAAATATGAGATATGGGTAAATAACACTGTGAAAGAAAAGCTAAAGACACGTTTTGTGAAACACTGTTTTCTATGTAAAATCATAGATTGAACGAATTTATGTAGAAATTAGCAATTCATGAAATACTAACAGAAGTAGCATATCTACCAATAATCACTAGAAACAACCATTGTTCTCATTACTTCACTAATATTAGTTTAGAGCTCCATCACTCACTAGCCATGTTGGAAATACAACTCACTGTCTCATGGATGAACTCATTCCAGTACATAACTGCATCTACATACTATTTACAAATGTCAAAACAACCAAAGACAAAAACTGCTTACTGAAACTTGCTATGGAAACCACTGAAACACTTCTATCCAGAGACAACTGATCATTGAAGTTTTAAATATGATACCTCCTGCAGCATTTAATGCAACTTCATATGTCAATTCAGACCAAGATGACAGAAGAAATATATACTGCTCATAGCACACAATACTTGTTTCCGCATAAGAACAAAAGGAACAAATGACAATTGAACAGTCCTATAATGGAAGTGTTAACAGCTGCTGGTCAATGTTCAACACCTAGTACAACACCTTTCATTAACACCAAGTTAGAAAGGCGTTTCTGCCTATTTTTTGGTATACAATGTTTATGCTGTATTGAAGATTTAAGGCATCTAGGGTCTCTTGCCTCAAACAAACTGGATCTAACAGAAAACACAAATTAAGCATGTGTTGACTCGGGTCAAGTGGCTTGCAAGGTATGCAAGGTACCATGTCTACATGACTGAAAACTCTGACCTAAACAAAAGCAAGCTAATGACTACTGTAGTAATGCAGCAGGAAACCGTTTCATCGGTCACAATTTTCTCTTCGTAAGGGTTCAATCTTACACTGAGAAATGTAAAGACAGATTAATGATTCTTATACTCCCAAAACATGTTCAAAATAAGTTGAAGGTCTTTTCAAATTTGGTTTGTTAAACCAGGAAAAAGGTGCCACACTTAAAATTAATCATCACCCAAATGTGCCTTGTTGCTTATGTATGAAATGAGCTTAAAATACCATACCAAGTGCATCATCATTCCTTGTTTTACTGCTGCAGATCTTATTCATAACTTTCTTCTCACTTTCAAAAAGCAATCATAACCCCTTCTGTGAACTGACATTTCTAAGGCTTATCTTCATTCATATTTGCTCTGACTGCCCGTGTCAGCTTGCTGGTGTGATAACAAGAACACTCACTTTGCCATCAAAGTCACAATCTTTCTCCAACATGCCACTATGCTGGTGCTATGTTTAGAAATGAGCTGTGAATTACTAGTACACTGTCAATGCAAACCGATTCAAATTAACAGCATACAAGTTTCCTGTCTGGCTTGTCTCAAGTAGCTATATCTTACATCCTGAAGTATTTAAAAAATAATAATAATAATTTAAAAAAAAGCTACTGAAAGTCAAATGGTCAAATACTCGTTAAGTTGTGTTGCCGATTGTTGGGATGTTATGTCTGGTACAAAGCATCATCTGCACTACACTCCATTCCAGTAGGGGGCAATAATGAACCAAATCAACCATATACTCAAAAGAAGAAAAAGCCACACTCTTACAATATAAGTGCATTTTGCAAGTGCCTTGTAAAGGAAGTTTGTTCTTTGTAATAGAAAAGTAAATTTTAAACCTGCAAACCTGAACTTGACTTAATGTACGAATCTATTAAATCGATTCTGTATTGAACCTAATCAAATTAACCACTTAACTGATTTAATCACAAAGCTCTACAAAAAGTTATTGTGAGCCATAAAATAAATGTACCATATTAGATAAGCAGGAGCATCACTTCTTCAGGATCTGGTGCCTGACTACGATGAAGGGAAAGGTAAAGCCACTCCCAAAGAACACCACCATCATCCCCAGCAGCTTCCACTTGTTTTCTACAGAGAAAGGCAGGTTCTGCAAAGAAAACACCATATTAGTAAAACCATCTAAAGGAAAAAACGATTAAATTAGTCTATTTCCTACATGCACGAAATTGTGTGTATTATGGTACAGGCTTATGATACAGTCCAAAGAGTAGAGATGCACTGGTAACCAAATTTTCCTGTGGTTCAAAGATCCCAAATCAGCAGTTAGTCTGACTGCTAAGCATTGTACTTTTGACTGTTCTCATCTATTCTTTATGAAATGTTTTACAAAGCAAAGAGGATGTTCACATCTTTCAAAATGTTTTTACATTACATTGCTACAAGAAGAAACATTGTATGCAAATTTGTAAAACCCTTAAGCTTAGATTCACATGGCAAATCAGGTGATGTTGAATCCCCACCGTCCCACAATAACAATTCTATGTTTTATTCACACCAATTTTTACACTGTGAAAACTTCAGCAACAAAGCTATTACTTTGAGTTTGAAATAATTAACCACGCTTAGTTTGCATGTTTAATCAAATAATCAAATTTTTTTTGTCATTCAAAAAGAACACTTTTGGGTAGGGGGAAAAATAATAGACTATCAATTACAAAAATTGTAATTCAAGTGCAACTACATAAGCACTCCAATGATTCTTGCAGATAATTTCTAAAGCATGCCAGTATTATCTTGCAAACTTAGCATACAACCTGAATAAAATGATATAACAACTCATTAAAATGTAATCTACATTAATAAATATCAAAATACTATTTTATTTTGGGTGTGATTTCCAGTTAACCATTCTTTCTTCGATGGCAAAAGAAACGAGGAAGTTATTTCAAGTTGTACAAGACTTTGTTTTACGTCACACAACTTCTATTGTTTATTTTCCTTTACAGTTAATGGAAGAAAAAACTTTCAATTTTATAATTTTCACTATCTACATAATAACGTTCATATACTTGGCGATACAAAATTGATGTACATATAATTTTAAAGCTCACTTCAAACTCTCTTGCTTATGACAGCTGAACTGAAGCACATCACCGGCAGTGTTCGAAATACACTTTGACTCCTGTAACCTTGGGACGTGTCCAAGTGACAGTATATGACATGTAGCTATGCATTAATACACTATTTATGTAACTTTAAACTGAATACATTTAGATTGCTTGCATTACATAATGCCTTCTGACGCTGAAATTATGTTTTTCAAAGCTCGTAAGCGAATGTGAGCGAATTAGCATGTTAGCTTCTTGAGAGAACGCAGGTTTCTTAATGCTAGCTAAATTAAACACGTTATAAACCATAAACCAGACAAGTGCAGATTCGTGTTGCACAATACTTAATGTTTCCACGCTAAACAGTAACAAAATTGCGTACGAGTTAACATCATTCAGTGTAAGAGTCGCTATCGTGTAACAACTAGCCGCGGTAATAAACACACCTAGCTAGCTTTACACACGGAAGTGACACGGGCTGCAGTACTATACCGTTTAATGTCGTTATTAAACACAGCCATCTCAAATATATTAGCAAAATGTTATAATTTTTAAGTAAAAACATATCTGTGTGTGTCCAACACTGGGTTAAAAACGTCACAAAGGCTGACTAACACTGACTGAGAAACTTGACCTCCAAATAGGCTTCAAGTCCCAGACCAGGCCTCGCCGGCTAACGTTAAAGCTAGCGCGCGCTCTATGAAGCGCATGCCATCGAGCGGAGCGCGTGCAGGGTTGATACCTGTCCTGGTCCCTCGGCGTAGTGAGACGCGCGGAGAGCGGAGGTGGTGAATCTGCGAACGGCTTGACCAAACATGCTGCACGGATAACTGCTAACTTTAAGAGCAAATGCGAGCGAGTCTCTTCTCTGAGCTTCTCTCACCAACCTTGTACCGAACAGCCTTATGGGTAGTTCAATGTCATCGCAAATGCTTATGGGAAATGAAGTTCTCTGAGTTACCACAGGGCGCGTCCAAAAAAACTCGTTCAACTCATGAGCATTTAATGATAACACACCTGGTGTTATGCATGTAATTGAATTTTAATCGTATTCCTTTTCAATGATCTTTGTGCTTAAATGCTTTTCTGGAACATCATAATAACCATCATCTGCCCCAGGGGTAAAATCAAGTGGCTTTAAATTTGGGGCTCTACGAGTGATTGTGCATAACAATAGAACACAGTTCTTACAAACTTCCTTTATTTCTGTATATAATACCCTTCAAAATAAAAAATTCAAGAGATTTTATTTGCCATTTGTACACATGCCAACAGTATTAGTGCACTGGATTTTTTTTGTGCAGAAACTCTCTGAGACAGTGATAAAAAGAAAAGAAAAGAAACAATGTAGAATAAACAAATACAAGAATAGATCGAAGAAGGATTTAAGCTAAAAGACTATAACACACTATAACAGTTATCCATTACATTGTGGTCTTTTTTAAACATGGTCCCCAGACACTGATTGCACATCTTCAAATTCTACACTAATGCACTTATCCCAGTGTTTCACTAGCACTTGAATACCATTAAAATAGAAAGTTTTCTTTGTACACTGGAGCCCTGATTCGTGTCAGAAACCCTGGCCTCACTGGAAATCTTTTAAAGGCCCAAAAATTTAGAAATTCCTTAGATCCATGTCAGGAATGTATGGAGGATTTTGCAGTAACACCCAAGTACAGTTCCCACAGACATATGCGTCTCCTCCACAAGTTGTTGAAAATTATTTTCATTCACAATCAGGCATTCCATTCGGTTGAATGTTCATGGAAATGTCTGCAGTGGGCGCTGAGCCACCTTGGCCAGAATCGTCATTCATGGATGTACGGAAGTCTTTAAAATGTTTGCCCCATTCAAATGTCTTAGTTTGACTGTAAATGTCAATAGATTTTATGCCTTCATTTACAAAAAAATTAATCACAAGTCCTGGTGGTTGTATATACCCCCCTTGTATATCCTACAATAAACTATGAATGTATGAACATTTAAAAACAGAAATTGTAAAAAATTGTTAATATCGATGGATTTTCATAGAAAATATTTGTATTACAAATAATAGCCTTATAGTGTATCATCACAAGCTGTGGAATGCAAGTCTGAGTCCTTATCCTGCTTGGTGTCTGATGTCTATGATTAGGCCTGTTCTGGCTGTTACCTACTGTACAGCTCCCTATCATAATTACATCACAGTGCTGTTTAATCCTTAAATCTGATTGGTCGGAAGGTGAGGATTGATTCTCTGTAACGTCAGCTTTGACAGCAGTGTTCCAGTGTTCTGTTGAACTGACAAAACTTGCTATATCTATCTAATTGAGCAACAAAGCAGAACACTGGCTGTAATCAGCTTAAAGTTTATTAAAAAAAATTATACAATTAAATGAATTAATAAATAAATTATCACTATAATATTTAACTAGTTAAACAGTTTGTTTAATATAAGTGGGTCAAAATAAATAGGAATTTATTTGGAATATTTTTTTTATGCATTTTTTTTTTTACAAACATTTCTGAACGTTTCATGGCTGACCCAGTGTTAAAATGTGACACAAGCAAACAGTATCAGATTATGCAAAAAAGTCATGTAAATACTTTTTAATCAAAATCCACTTTACATAGGACAATAGTTTGAAAGATGGTGATTTTTGCACACTTCCCATAAATTTGCATAAATGAGTGTTCAGCAATATTTTAGATTTTTTTTTTTGCACAGTTTGAAACAAAAAATGTTAATTTTATATGTGTGCATGCCATTAATTTCATACCTTCACAGTCCCCAGAAGCATTCAATGTGTCTTATGGGCATATACGAAAATCTGAGAAGGTCAAAAAATTCATTAAGGTAAGTCAAATACATTTTTATTCAATTATATTACCATTCCCACCGTTACAGCTCATTTACAGGGACTTGTACAAAGACTTGTGGGTGTACCTATAATCTAAGCCTCAAATATAAATATGATATAAATACGATTATTTAATAAAATCAGTACTTTGTGACAGTATGCGTGGGAAAATCTGCACTGTTTTTTTTTTATTTTTTAAACTAACTAAGAAAGCAACAGTTTATAACTTACAAATATGTAAATATACATTTTATGAATCAAGATGTAGCATGCATGAATAAATTTGTTATAAAATGAGAACAAAAAAATAAACAGTTGGCAAATCACTGCAGTAGAGGAATAGAGTGATAGGAGTAACTCCATGTCATGTCAGACTGGATCACATCACCCTGATATGGATATTGTTTACCACAGTGTGTTATTTCTGTGTAAAAGCATTGCTCAGACAGTAGTTCTTTATGAAACATGAACAATGGGGTTCATAGTAATGTGCTTGTTCTAACATGTTATTGTTTCTATAGTAACCATTTATTCACAGGGACTTGTATGGCAGATACTCCACATAATCTCAGACTCATAACTCTGCTTCATGTTGTGCTGCATCACATCTACCCAGCATGCATTATTTTCATATACCCACACAGTTTGTGGTATATTCCTCTTTACGTAATTAATGATTTGTTCATAAATATTAATGACATTTCTTGTTCAAATTTAATATTAAAATTTATATTAGTGGTGAATTCTTGCACAGATTAATTTCCGCAAATTTTCCCAGTATCCCCACACTGCATATTCTCTTAGTAAGTCTAATTGTCCTAAATATAGTTACATTTATCCAGTATTTCTTTTTGTAAGATTACAATCAGAAGCTAATATACGAGGGTCGTTCAAGTAAAACCGGGACTTTTTATGACGTTCAAGTAAAACCGGGACTTTTCATGACGCAAAAGCCAATTGACATTCGTAGAAGCTTTCAAGCACAGTACAGGAATGAGACTCTTAGCCACAGTAAGACATTTGAAAGATGCCAATGTTTTAAAAAAGACCGTATGTGCATGAATGAGGTGGCTCAGCTGAAGTGGCTCAGAGCCCACTGCAGTCATTGAGTAGAAAGCCTCAACCTTAAAAATTGACGGACACCTTGTTGCCAACTTGCAGAAGAGACACATCTGTCTGTGGGAACTGCACACACAATCATTCAGGACCACCACTTGCCCATTACAGGGACTCGGGCTGAGAGTTATTGCGACACCCACCATACAGTCCTGACCTCGCTCCAAGCCATTTCCATATGTTTGGGGCATAAAAGAGTTCCTAGGAGGTCAGAATTTCAGATGTGAAGCAGGCAGTCCCATCAATGCCCTGGTGTACTGAGAAAACTTTCGACCTTGATGGTATCCAAGCACAACTGAAATGCTGGGAAAAGTGCATTAGAGTAGCAGGGGATTACAGTATATAGAGAAGTAAAGAGAGTTTTTACCCTAATAACGTCTTCTGTTATTCTGTCCAATCAAAAGTCCTGATTTGACTTGAACAACCCTTGTAGATCCCCAGATCTAAGGCCACTTGATTTTTACCCTTGGGGGCAAGTGATGGTCATGATGCACCAGAAGAGCATAGAGCACAAAGATCTTTTCCCCCCAATTTTCTCCCTAATTTAGTCGTGTCCAATTCCTCCCCGTCACTAGGGGGCTCCCACATTAAGGCTACTACTACCACTTAGTCGGGAGGGCCGAATACTATCACGTTTTTTTCCTCTCAACCACGTGACGCCAGCCGACCGCTTCTTTTCAAACTGCTCACTCACGCACTGTTGGGGGCGGTGTAACACACTCGGAGGACAGCGCTATCCACTCCTTGCGCTTGCGTGAGCTCACAGACGCCCCTAATTGGCTGTAGTGCCGTGATTAATGTGGGAGCACTAAGTACCTCTCATCCCTCCCCTCTGAAAGAGCTCGGCCAATCAGCTCTCTCTAGGTCTGTGAGAGGTTACAGCACCACCTGGGAATCGAACTCGCTATCTCCACAAAGATCATTTAAAGAAATACAACATGCTTGTGTTTCAGTGATCTTTCTGTAAAATTCTATGGGTTGCTTTGAGAAATATTTTTTGAACATCATGTTTTCATGGAGATGGTTACAGAAATCGAAAACAGACATGATTTTCCAGTTGTAACAGACTTTTGAATGTTTTTAAATGATGTCCCTGTTTGTGCTTCATGGGTAATTTTTCTACCCATTACTGTATTTATTCGTGTGGAAAGCCCATTGGTGTTCCAAATGGACATGCATGACAGAGATATTTTTTTTTGCGTGATTCATCCTATTTATACTACATGAGGAAAATGTTTGATGGAATTCAAGATATTTTTTGTTTAAAATTTTTAACATCTTGTTTAATTAGGTTACTTTATTAAAAAAGCAAGATTTTTCTCCACTTATGTAATCACATCAAGTGATTAATGATATTATTTTTCCAAAATATAGATATTTTCCCCATGAAGGCAGTAATTCGGAAGCTGTATTTCCTTTGCTTCCTCCCTGAGCTGTGATGTACCAGAAAGTGATATAGGGGTAGCTTTCCATTTAATTTAAGTTAATAAATAAATAAATAAAAATAAGGGGTTTTGATGCAATCTTAGAGCAAAATGTATTATCAAGTTACAATTTACAAGACATCAGCAACCTAAAGTGGTGCAAATTGGCCATTTACTTTGCTTCCATGTTTGACGTCGTAACCAGTAGTTTCAGTGCGATGGTCCATGTACGTTGTGTCAATGAGTTTAGAATTAAATCCAGTACAGTGCACACTTCTATGGTTGTAAACATGTCTGGTTGAGCTCTTGGTGGCGTGCTGATAAATTCCCAGAATAACTACACACACACACACACACACACACACACACACACACACACACACACACACACACACACACACACACACACACACACACACACACACACACACACACACACACACACACACACACAAGTGCCAGGTTCCTTTGCCCTCAGAGTTTTCATGGCCATTATGAAAATGAAAACATGTCACTTTTCCCCCAGGTTTCAGTGCATGTTACTGTAACGCCACTTAAAACTCGCTCAAAGTCAATCCTTACTTTATGCCATGAAAAAGATACATTTGCATGAAAAAAAAAATGATGCAAGAAAAATATTCTTAAATACATCATTTGGATCCGAAAGCTTCGGCACTTCAAAGACGGCCCTTCAGAATTCCAAAGCCTTGATAAAATTGTTAAGCTTATTTACTGTAACAAATGCTGGGTTATATTTGCAGGCCACGGATCAAATTTACAGCCGAGTTTATAATTAAGGAGTGGAAAACTTTACAAAGCTTGGACTGGGTAATGTTTTATTTAGCTCAAATTCATAGGAAATGGGATTAGTTCATCAAACACCAAGCCCTGAAACAGCTCTCATGAAATATTGGTAAACTCATCAGCCAGTAATACAAGCCTTGCATTTTTATGTCTTAGAGCAAGTTTGCCTTTCAGCGGGAACCCTTTTGCCAAGTTTATTCGTTTTCCACACCCTTAAGACATTATGTACGCTAATATTAAGCGAAACTTCTGTAACGCACCACAAACATTAATTGTCTGAAAGCTTTTTAATAGGAACATCTGTATACCTGGACACTGCAGATGTAATTATCGTATCAGCCAATCATATGGCAGCATTGCTGTGCAAAACATCATTCAGATACAGATCAAGAACTTTAGGTACTGTTCACATCAATCATCACAATGTGATCTCTGTGTCTTTGCCCAAGGCACGATTACGGTAGGGTTCTTGGTAACAGATGGGTGCTTTGAGTATTTACCTCCTGCTGATCTCCTGGGATTTTGACAGGCAACAAGTCTCTATAGTTTACACAGAATGTAGGACAAAAAAAAAAAAAAGCAGTGCCAGCTATGTTGGAAGGAACACATTGCAAGACTGGTTCTAGCTGACAAGATGGCTATGATAACTAAAATAATGACTTTTTACAGCTGTTGTGAGCAGAAAAGCATGTCCAAATACACATGTCAAATTTTGAGACGCATGGGCTACAGAAACATAAGACTCTGCCTGGTTCAGTTATTATCAGGCAAGGACAGGAATCTTAGCTCACTGGTATTGGATACTTGAAGTTGGAAAAAATAAAAACACTATAAATTATGAGCCTTAATTGTACTGCAGGTGGATCGTGAGACATAATTTATATACTGTATATGCAGTGATACATTGGCATATGAACGACCTCTTCACGAATTTCCGCCTTCAGTAATGAAATTTTGTGAGAAATTTGCATTGGCATACAAAGCATTTTCGGTGTACGAGTGAACAAACCCAGACGAATTGAACGCTGGCTACGTTGCTCGTTTCCAAACTGCGTCAGTGGTAAGCCAAGGAAAGCAAATATTATATTGTAGGTTGTTTTGCATTTTGTGAAATATTTAGTGAAGGCATAGCACCAAGGGTCCTATGGGTTTTTAATGCAGTCAGGAATCATAAATGAAGGTTTAGTGAGGATGTCTAGGATGTTGAGTAATAGATGTCTATTTATTTTATATTTAACTTTTTTACATGTCTTCTCTAGAGATTTTAATTGCTTTAATAAGCAAAAATAAGATTACAGTGTTGGTAATTGGTAATATCGGTAATATATTTGGGTGGCTGGAACAAATTATCTGAGTTGCCCTAAACCTAACCCTATTTCATATGGGAAAATACATTTCACAGTATGAAATTATGCCATAAGAACTCGTCACCCCGTTCCCTGAGATTGGCTCCAGACTCCCCCGCAACCCTGCCAACAAGATAAAGCGGTATAGATGATGAGGTGATGATATTCTATATTTATTTTTCTTTAAATATTTTATTCTAAAAAAATAAAATAAATAAAATAAATATATATACATACACCTAAAGGATTATTAGGAACATCTGTTCAATTTCTCATAAATGCAATTATCTAATCAACATGGCAGTTGCTTCAATGCATTTAGGGGTGTGGTCCAGGTCAAGACAATCTCCTGAACTCCAAACTGAATGTCAGAATGGGAAAGAAAGGTGATTATGAGCAATTTTGAGCGTGGCATGGTTGTTGGTGCCAGACGGGCCGGTCTGAGTATTTCACAATCTGCTCAGTTATTGGGATTTTCACGCACAACCATTTCTAGGGTTTACAAAGAATGGTGTGAAAAGGGAAAAACATCCAGTATGCGGCAGTCCTGCGGGCGAAAATGCCTTGTTGATGCTAGATGTCAGAGGAGAATGGGCCGACTGATTCAAGCTGATAGAAGAGCAACTTTGACGGAAATAACCACTCGTTACAACCGAGATATGCAGCAAAGCATTTGTGAAGCCACAACACGCACAACCTTGAGGCAGATGGACTACAACAGCAGAAGACCCCACCGGGTACCACTCATCTCCACTACAAATAGGAAAAAGAAACTACAATTTGCACGAGCTCACCAAAATTGGACAGTTGAAGACTGGAAAAATGTTGCCTGGTCTGATGAGTCTCAATTTCTGTTGAGACACTCAGATGGTAGAGTCAGAATTTGGCATAAACAGAATGAGAACATGGATCCATCATGCCTTGTTACCACTGTGCAGGCTGCTGGTGGTGGTGTAATGATGTGGGGAATCTTTTCTTGGCACACTTTAGCCCCCTTAGTGCCAATTGGGCATCGTTTAAATGCCACGGCCTACCTGAGCATTGTTTCTGACCATGTCCATCCCTTTATGACCTCTGATGGCTACTTCCAGCAGGATAATGCACCATGTCACAAAGTTCGAATCATTTCAAATTGGTTTCTTGAACATGACAATGAGTTCACTGTACTAAAATAGCCCCCACAGTCACCAGATCTCAACCCAATAGAGCATCTTTGGGATGTGGTGGAACGGGAGCTTCGTGCCCTGGATGTGTATCCCACAAATCTCCATCAACTGCAAGATGCTGTCCTATCAATATGGGCCAACGTTTCTAAAGAATGCTTTCAGCACCTGGTTGAATGAATGCCACGTAGAATTAAGGCAGTTCTGTAAAGCGAAAGGGGGTCAAAC
Organism: Clarias macrocephalus; assembly: GCA_011419295.1. Lineage (NCBI taxonomy): Eukaryota > Metazoa > Chordata > Actinopteri > Siluriformes > Clariidae > Clarias > Clarias macrocephalus. The sequence continues at coordinate 38,813 of JAAGKR010000822.1, forward strand.
ACCGTATTAATATGGTGTTCCTAATAATCCTTTAGGTGAGTGTAATGATCAGTTCTAATTAAATGTCTGGGTGGGCTACAAAAGATTTTCATATTTTAAATTTCACCACAGTCTTGTTAAGGCGGTGCTATGTCGTGCAGATGGTAAGGCCAAAATTTCCTCTCAACATCATGAATTCATGGACTCAACCAGCCTTTAGACAACATTTCAGCCTGGTGGTGGTGGTGTAATGGTGTGTGAAAATGGCCCCTTGATACCAACTGAAAATTGTTTGAATGTCTGTCTGATTATTGTTGCTGTCCATGTGAATGCCTTTTACAGACACAATTTTAATCTTTTAAGGCCACTTCCAGGTTGAAAATGTGTAATCTCACAAACCACAAGTCATTTCAAACTGGTTCCATTACTTTGTGGAACTGATGCCACAAACGAGAGTATTCTGAGATAAAAAAAAAAAGTACACTGTGATAATAAAATGGCCAGTTTATGTATATTTTTAAATGATATTTTAATACAACTTTAACAATACCACTGTGGTTGGAAATTCCTGTTATAGAAACTGTTAAAGAAATAAAGGCCTGAAAGAAATTGTTCTTTGATTTCCTCCAACATGTAAAAAAAATGTTAGAGATTCAGGCACCCAACAAAGATCCTCAAAATACCCCAAAGCTGTAATTGTCTTTATTACCCTTCATTCTAGTACTATTATGTTACTTATGAAGTATTTAACAGAGCATGTTTTAAAATGAACTGGAACAGTGGTATATAATCCAGTTCTTGTTCTATATTTCTCTTAGACTAAGATGGAGAAGAGGATTAATAATTGATGTATTTCATTTCTTTTATGTGAACCAGAGCTATTTTCAGAGCTGTTCAATTAGACTGGAGAGCTATTCACAGATTTACAGATTTTTCTTTTTAAAAACATTCTATTTATTTAATTATTTATTCATTTATTTATTTGATATGGCTCAGCTAACTGATCTACTCTACGTAATTATTTTGTGCCCCAGATTTCCCAGAATTACATACTGTACAAACACAATTGTTTTCTTTTGTGCTTCTTTCTGGCCTTGGAAAAATACATACATTGTATACATTATACAATACTCTATCAGTCAAAACATTCGACACACCTTTTAACTCCACAATCTTTTCTGATTTTTATTTCTTTCTACATTATAAAACAATGCTGAGGGCATCCAAAATATACAATATTTCTCCTCTGCAGCAGAGGTAGGTTTTGGTCTTGCTTTTCTGGGATGGTCTTTGTGAGAGCCAGTTTCATCATGGTGCTTGATGGGTTTTGCAAATGCACTTGACAATACAGTTCTTGAAAGAACTATTCCAGATCAGCTGACCTTCATGTCTTAAAATACCACTGAATTTTGCTGTAATATAATTACCTAATGCCATAGGCATTATTTTTTATTATAAAAACAAAAAGTCCAGTATTGTTCTAAAATGTAGAAAATAAATCCAAAAATGTGTCCAAACATTTAACCTTTAACTGGATGAATTTATCAAGGAAATCTTTGCATCATTGGTGAGAACTAAATCAACATCTATTTCCTGACAGTGAAAACATACAATTTCAAAAGAAGCCCAGTTTATATTACGTTGTTCCTCTTTACATATAAAAGTGAATGATGTTTATATTACACACTATCTTGAAGAAAATTATACTCTTTTTTTGTCAACTAATTCTTAAACAGTTTATGTTTGTATTTAACTCAATCATACTGTATACACCATCTCTCTCTCTCTCTCTCTCTCTCTCTCTCTCTCTCTCTCTCTCTCTCTTAAAGTTCCCCATAGGCTTAATTAACAGAATCATGTGTTAAATTATACATCCTTACAGTATATATCCGGCTTTGTGTATTTTATTGCACCTTCACTATCTGTTTCGCCTCTACTATAAATCTTCTGTTTTATGCTTGTATTATGAATATTATGCAATCCATATTGCATATAGACCAAGTTAATATATGTGTTTTTGTCTGAATATGTTCTCAGTGTATATGCTTAAAGGAACAAACCGACATCTGTCCATAGTTCAGGGCAGGGCATTGCACTGCAGGCATTTTCAGTGTGTATGCGTGTTTGCGTGTGACAGGTAGCTGCACTTGGTGCTTAGCTTCTTTGCTGCCGGCACATCCATCATCCTGAGGGAGGTCATGACCTGGCCGGCTGCCACCTGCCTGTGCTGTCGTTCAGCAGCTGATTAGGGAAATAAACGGCCCAGGACCCACTTCCTACAGTACTTCCTGTCAACATGCACAGACAAATCATGTGGCAAAGCAGAACACATTGTTCCAAGCTTTCCATTGTATATCCCATGCGGAAAAGACCTAATTCAAGGCCACAACCAGAGCAATGCAAATGCACAGCAAAGACAGAGAAACAGTCAGAGATAAATATGAATGAAAACATGTATTAGGTGTAAACTGAAGAATCCTCTTAAACACTGACAAGCTAGGTGCAAGCTAATTACCCTAACACAGGTCAAGGTTCGCAAGGTGAAAAAAAAAAAAGCCTAAAGCTTTTGAGAAGGAGGAGAGTGAGGAAGCAGGCAGTAGGGCATCTTTTCATTACCACCAAGTCTTTTTAAGATACTAAGTATATGAGATATAATATAAGAAAATCAATAATATACACATTCATTCATTCATCTTTTAGTTTATCCTAAACTAAAAGTCCATTGCTTGGACCATACACACACATTTGCATACATTACAGAACAAACGACACTGGCTATTTATTTATTTATTCATTAAATTTTTTAAATTTTATGCAAATACATACTGTATCAGGCTAATAAAGACTAATATAGTCTGACATGTAATATAGCCACACATTCCGAACGGTGCATGACAGTTTTTATTCCTCTGTCATCTTACCTTTTCATCATTCCTTTAATGTGTTACAACAATGCAGGAACAAGACACACGCACACACACAAAATGGAGGAAAATTAAAAAGGCAAACCGCCTACACACATTTCAGCAACACAGTAATTTCAAGGAAATGTGGAAGGTGGACTCTAGACAATTTACTGTAAGTTTTGACTAAATTCTTTAAACTGAAAAAAAAAAATAAAAATGCATGTACATTCCGATGGCAAGAAAGAAATCCATTATTGTGGTATTGCCTTGAAGCTAACTTGTATGCAGAGGCTCATAGAAATTGAAAAATGCTCTCACTCACTCATCTTCGTCACCTATATCACTGTCTGTATACAGGGCTGCTGTGGACCTGGAGCTTATCCCAGGAGACTTAGGGCATGAGGGGGGGGGGGGGGTACACCTAGAGAGGGTGCCAACCCATCACAGGGCACACACAAAGGGCAATTTGGGAACACCAGTTAGCCTAATCTGCAGATTTTTGGACTGTGGGAGGAAACTAGAGTACCCAGAGTAAACCCCCAAGCACGGGGAGAACATGCAAACTCCATGCACACAGAGACAGGAATCAGATCTGGCCGGGAATCAGACCCAGACCCTGGAGGTGCAAGTCGACAGTGCAAACCATTACACCACTGTGCCGCCCATGTAGTGGTCAGGACCAACCAAATCTAGTCAAAGGAAGTAAAATCAGCTTTTTACTTGAGACAGGGTCTTGGGTGGCCAAGGTGCATTAATGGTCATGGGGAGCAAAGGCTGGTCTGTGCAGGTTGATGTTGGTTTACAAAAAAGGGGGGATACTACTAAATTTTCTGGAGGTGTCATAACGTTATTGCCGATTTGTGTATATGTACATGCACACGGATCAGTTATAACGTTAGCAATGGGTCACTCATGCCCGTCCAATCCCACAGAAAAGCCAATGCAGCACAAATCACATAAAAAATGTCAATATTGGCCACAATAGAAAGGCATCAGAACACCCAAAACAGCCCGCCGCACCCGGGAACCAATAGGCAAAGAGCCCAAGGCTGTTGACCCCTCCTAAACATTTCTTACATCCCAGTCCGCTCAAGCTAAGACCATGGGATGCGCCAGACAAACAAATCTGATCCACAGAGGCTCCACCGCGCAACCCACAGCACCCAAATGATCCGCATCACCCTGTAGCCTGAAAGCACAGCACACCCCCAAAGTTCTTGTGAGGTCATACCACAAAGGGCCAGAGCTGCCCAGGTGGCACAAGGGGAACCTACACATTCCTGGGCATAATATTCAGCGTTATAATGTTCTGACGTTGTGATGTACTGTATATGTATTTAGTCCTATCATATAAAGATAGACAAACATAACACTTTCAAAGCAAAGGACAGATAGAATTTGAGGTCTGACAACACTAATCAATCAGTCTGTGTGAACAACAACAAAAGCAAACATTAATTTGTACTCTATCACTGTCATTCCATCACCAGAATCACACAACAACAGCCTGCAAACATTTGTCTTGCATGACCGATCAAGTCATCTGTTGGCATGTTGACTCGAGAGCATTTTTCTGTGCTAATGAAAGCTGCCAAGCAGCTACTGGCATCAAAGGATTCTGACAATAGCGTCTGATTACATGTTTTAAATGTGACAAACTGTGGAGCGTGACCTTCTAGCCTAAAACGAATTAGCATTAGGCAAATATAGCAGCACACATTTTAATGATGTGAGAACATTATTTGAAACTCAGAAAAAACAAAAACAAATAGATTTGTGTTTAACTTCATCATAATAATTTTTTTTATGTTTATTCTTACTTGTTCAACAGATATCAAACGGAATTGATATGCAACTTAGGAAATCTATTATTTAATCTGTACAAATTTGTATTCTGAGCATTTATGCAGCTACTTATATGAGCAGAGGTTTGATGTCAGACAGCCTACACTTTTACTCTGTATCTATATAAATAAATGAAAGGATTTGTCTGTACATTGGTAAGAACTCGCTCTTTCAATGATATCTTTACGTTTCATACATTGGAGGACCCGAAACAGGTCTCAGAAGAATTTCTGTCTTTACAGTATATCTGTATGTCTGCCCTGCCAGATTACATGACAGCATCTAACATTATATATATATACTTTGAATAAAAGCGATGTTATGAACAGTTATACTGTATGTGCCGGATTTAATAATCTGCTTCAAAATAAGCTACTAATAAGATACAGTACTTGCTTAATTTAAACAAACACCGCACCAACACATATTAATTAGAAAAAAAAGTTAAACTAAATATTTTTACTGGGATGAATTAAGATTTGCACCATTGAAATAACAGTGCTGAAGTGGTATAAGTGAATTTTTATCCGATTTCTCATGTGATTCACTCTCCGATTACTGATCAGGGAGTGTGTTTGGTTGACGACAAAAGAAGTACAACTTAGCCTAAACAAGGCGCAAGATGTTCAACCTCACCAAATTCTTTTTTCTTTTCTTTGTATTAATAAGTTAGGCAGAGAGATCTGTCGTGCAGAAAGACAGGCAGATGTGCGAGATTCAATCACTCACTATCTATACCACTTAACCCTGTATTCAGGGGCACAGGGGGCCTGGAGCCTATCCCAGGAGACTTAGGGCACAACAAGGGGTACACCCTGGGCAGGGTGCCAATCCATCACAGAGCACACGCACTAAAGCCAATTTGGGAACACCAATTAACCTAACCCACATGTTTTTGTACTGTGGAAGGAAACCCACCAAGCACAGGAAGAACATGCACACAGAGACGGGAATCAAACCAGGGCAGGAATCAAACCCAGACCCTGGAGGTGCAAGGCGACAGTGCTGACCACTACGCCTGTGAGATGCACCCTGAAATAATAATATCACTGATTACATTAAAGTTTATTCAAAGTAATTTTTTTGCTTTAACCTTTTAACTATTTCTACAAACTCTTTAAACTCAATGACACGTAGTAACACTAGTATTATACTGTAGAATCTCAGAAAATCTGTACATTAATGCATATTTGCACACTCCCCGGACTTTTCTATTTAAATTCTATGTCAGCTTCCACAACAGTTTCTATATTTTCTATATTTGGACAGCCAAATCTTCTATATTTTTTACGTTGTGTATATATATTTTTATTTCTTGTTTCTTGTCTTCTATAGCTATATTTTCTATAGCTAAAGTTTTTTTTCTATATTTTAATCTTAAGTTATTCCATAATTTATTTCTTATTGATAATCTTGGTTTTTAATATCATGTGTGGTCGTATAAGCATTTCACTTCATATCGTACTGTAGACAGTATGACTGTGTAAGTGACAAATAAAATTTTAATTTCAATTTGAATTTGATTTGACTTGTTATTGATGATCTGGCCTGCAGGGAGCAGTATTGCTCACTGTCCATGGTCAAGTTCACTCAACCACCCCTATGACTTGTTTGATTGCTAATTAAGACATGAATACAGAAGATTTAAATTTAACAGAAGATTTAAATTCTTAAAGACTACACTTTCAAACATTATGCAGTAACACACACATAAGATTTCATGCTGTTATTTACTCTATATAGCAAACTTTACGCTTTAACAATCCAGATTAAAGTGGTAGCATACAATTCAAAAACTATAATACAACTTATAATGCATTCTTTCTTGTAGCTCATTTAAAAGAAAAAAAAACAGTTAGGTGTGTAAAAAATGTGCCAAAGTTACTAATTCATTTCTTTACAAACTAGGGTGGAAAGAAGGAAGTAAACAGATAATATTTCTTACATTTGTATTTGGCTTTCAGCACTTCGTGAGGCTGATACCGTGTGTACATAGCCAATGACATTGTTATTTACTGTGAAAATATGGACTTTGCATTAAATACAATTGCCCAATGTACTGCCAAGAAGCAAATACACTCAAAAGTGACCCCCTTTTTTTTTCTATCAGTCCTCTTTCTGTTACAGATGCGTCACAGTAACGTCTTTTCAAAATGAAATTCCTTTATTATTAAGTCAGGAATTCTCTAAGCATGAATAAAACTGCATGACCTCCAGCATTCTGTGATTTGCCCTCTTATTGTAGCTAGTATTAAAAAATAAGAAAATCTGGAGATGTCTAAAGCAAATTGAATACTTTTTTATATAATAAAATAGCCTTTTTACCTGACATGGGGAATGAATTACAAAATTAACTTTGTCCAATTATTCTGACACATCAGTTGCTCAGGTTAGTTATTGCCTGCTCAGTGAAAGATCTGGACCTAAAAATAGAGCCTTGTCACAGTGTGGGCAAAAAAGAAAAGATAGGCTATAACACAAGAACAATAGGCAATCAGTGCAGCGGAGATAAGTTGTAGTCTATTCAGTGTGCAGGTTTTGTGACACTGACTGCATGCTTTTAGCTGACAAGAATTATTCATATATATACTTTTTTTTCAGTCACTACCACTGACCACTACACCCCACTGGGTAAATGCCCCAAACCTTTGCATTTAAAAAACCATGGCAACTGGTGTGGGATCTAGAGAGTGAGAAAAAGGAAAATGGACCCGGTTTCTCAGTTTTACTGTGAATTTCTTCATTTGCTTGCAGTTTAAAGACAACTGTGGTTCTCGCTTGAAAGCCTGATAACAATTCCCTGTGTTCCCTAATTCCAGTGAGGAGGTAATGAACACGTCTTTTATAAGCTGGATGAATTGGATTAGAGGGAAAAAGTGCTTGGCATGGGGTCCATCAACAGGAACTGAAAATGATTGGTTTACTGTGTAGAAATAAATGATATTTTATATGATGCCATTTATGGCATCTCATGGGCAGCACAATGGCACACCGGGTGATGTTGACAGCTCCAGCTTCCCTGTTTGGATCTTGAGCTCAGATTACTGAGTGCCTATGCATTTTGTTCCATGTTGTTGTAGGTTCATATTGAGGTTTTTCGTTTCCTCCCACCCTGCCACATACTGTACCAGTAGATTGCTCAGTGAAAGATCTGGATGCTATGCTAACTTGCCCCAACCTGTAAATGAGCATGGAGCTACAGTAGTATCCCATCCATGTGTGGATGTTGGTCAGTTTGGTCTACCACTAAAAGATTCAATGGTGGTTTGCAGAACTGGAAAGAGGGGAGAGCAGTTGTCTACCAAAACCCATATTCAATACCAGTCATGAAAGCACTTTCAGCAAGAAAACACACCTGCTAACGTTATCGCATATTAATAAACAGCACTTTGACACAAGTTGTTACAAATTGTTTCTGAACTACCTGTGTTGTTTTTTGATCTCTCATTACTGCTAGTTAACATGAGCATGAGCATCCGCCAACATGCTGACAGGTTCATGACTCATCTCACTGTTTAATTTATTAATGTGAGCTACAAGGCTAAAAAGCTTTTAAGACAAGGCTGAATTCTAAACCACTCTGTAACCCCCGAACAAAGCCAATATTTAGTATGTTGAATATGTGACTAACCCTGAATAGTTAGTAAGATTAGCCTATTCTAAAATGAAACAAACTGTTATATGTCATAGCTGCCTAACACACAGTATGACTGCAAATGAATCCCTCCTCTCCATTATCACTTAAATGAGGATGGGTTCCTTGTCAAGTCTGGTTCCTCTAAAGGTTTCTTCCTATTGCCATCTCAGCAAGTTGTCATCAAAGACAATCTGATCACTTCGATTAATAAATATTTTCTCACACATTTCATATTAATTTCCCAAATTTTTCTTTTTGATTCCGTAAAGTTGCTTTGTGACAATGTCCATTGTAAAATATAGCATATTATATATATATAAACTATTTAATTGAATAAGTGGAGACATAAACGAAAACTTACAAGGACAAAATGGTTACGAAAACTTAGTAGGAATGTGTGGAACCAATAATTTGTTTCTTTAAGGTTGGCTGAGGGTGACACGGTGGTGTAGTGGTTAGCATTGTCGCCTTGCACCTCCAGGGTCCGGGTTGATTCCCAGCCAGGTTTGATTCCCGTCTCTGTGTGCGTGGAGTATTGCATGTTTGCATGTCCACAGTCCAAAGTCCTGCAGATTAAGCTAACTGGTAGTCTTGTGTTTGTGTGTGCCCTGTAGTGGATTGGCTCCCTGTCCAGAGTGTACCCTGCCTCATGCACTAAGTCTCTGGAATAGGATCCAGGCCTTGCGTGACCCTGAATACAGAAGAGAGTGGTATAGATGATGAGTGAGTATGGCTGAATACTGGTGCTGTACGGTAGATTTGCATGCTGTTCTTGTATTACACTTTTTGCACGTTCTCACTGTATGTGCATGTAGTGTAGCATCCAGGACCTGGGACACTGTCAGAAATAAAGATACAGGTTTGTAATAATGAAGGTAGAAACCATTGTCACGGGGACAGAACCTTTCAAGGGCACAGAATTGTACCTTAATAAAGAGAAATAAATTTGTACCAATTCTGTTTGTACCATCAAGGACATTATTTGTACCATGGGCAACCAAAATGTACCTTTTGTTTTATAAACTTGCTGGTACATTATTATACCTTAATCAAAGCTACAAATCTTGTCCTTGAAGATACCACCCCAGTGACAAGCCCTTTTGTACCTTAATGGTGTCTAATGTGTTCCTTTGGGAACTATAAAAAAGTCATTTTCCTATTGAGTAAGACATTCAATCAATTTATTATCAGTAATTATGAAAGTGTATCAAACGCATATGTTTGAACACTTTCTTAGATTACAGTAAAATATTCAGAAAAAAAAAAAACATCTTTCAGGTTTGGCAACTTCTGTAAATCACAGCTGTTGCTATCCCCAGCTAAAAGTGATCATGGGCAGTAGATAGTAAACACTACACGCACAATGCACTTAATATTATGGTCATTAATTGCTTTAAATAAATTCAAATGTGTGCAAATGACTTACATAATTGGATGAAAAGCTGAGGCCCTGAAATTCAGACATTAGTTTATCTTTTGGAGAAAATTACAGTTATACATGGTTATTGAAAACAGCAAAAAATAAGACACTGAAATAAGGCCACAAACCACATTCATAACATTTGTGTACAAGACTTTTGTTAATTTGATATTGTAGCCTGGAGTTTTTGCTTCAAAATGATGTGACAATCATCCTGCTCACTCATTCACAGAAAACAATATTTTCACTTAAATTTACGAAGACTCTTTTTGTTTAGAAAGGCCATATGCAAGGAGGTGTGAATGATCATAAACAAAGACCTGCATAATGAGCCTTTCAGTCAGGTATGTGACAGAGAGTGATGTGTGACGAGAAAATAATTGAAGTGCAAAAGAAAGATATATTATGTTTCTTAATAATCTTTTATTCAGAATATAATTAACTGACAGGCAAAATAACTCAGATACAAAAAGCTCAGTTGTATACCCTATGCATAACCTACTCACTCACAATAAAAAATGTCCAGGATTGAGCATATAGAGACTCAGATGATCTTATAAACAGAAGGCACATTTATGGAATAAATACGGCTGTACAAAAACACACATTCAGGGTAAACAGTGCAAACAGGAGCAGTGAACAATAAAGAAAGGGTGTTAGGTTTGTAAAAGCTCACTCTTACACAGTCACACATCTCTGTGCATTTCTGTGTGAAAAGTAGTTCCTATTCAACTGAAGACAAAAGTAAACATTGTATTGTTTTTTTGTTGCTTACCATGCACTGCTTTACAATGCACACATACCCTGTGATTAGCAGTGGCTACATTTCTGTCACCCGGGGGCAGTCCATGTGCTGGTTGTATGCAGTTACAGGTGCAGACAGATACTTATCGACTTATCAATCAGCTTTAAAAATACAAGAGATCCATCCCGACTCCTGAGGTCAAATGTGGTCCAGGTTTATTATCAGTCTGTGTTTTCCATGAAACAGTGATGGTCTGTCTGTATCTTGCCTACTTGTTTGCATTTGCTTTCTATTAAACATGTGGCTGATCACTTTCACTGTCACGGTTTATAAAAAAGAAAAAAAAAACAACAACAACATGAGCATAATAACACACACACACACACACACACACACACACACACACACACACACACACACACACACACGGAATATCTGAATATCATGAAAATCTGTAAGCTACATGAAGCAGTATTTTAGCCACCTGGAGCTGAAGTGTTTGTGCTAAATAACATTATAGATAGAAGTGCCAAACACACACACACACACACACACACACACACACACACACACACACACACACACACACACACAAAAAAAAACTAACCAAAAACTAAATCAAATAGTTACCGTAAGATAAAGCTATCCAAAACAGGGTGAAATACATTAGAACATTTACATCACAGCTGACATTCATGAACATATGTAATCTACATAAGACATTATCTTAGCCACCATGAGCTAACATTGTTGTGCTAAGCTACATAATGCTTTATGTTAGCATGTTAAGTTGTGTTATCTACATGCTACCCTAAACTATGTAGGTGACATTGCAAGACAATATTTCATATAAGCTGGCTAATGCTAGCCAAAATGAGAAAAAAATAAAATAATATCAGTTTTATATGATCAGAATAAGGATTATATAAGATTTAACAACTCATCCACGGTGGCAGCTTGCTGGATTCTCCTATTACATTCTCTACCGGAGTCTCTCAGTGTTGCTCTAAAGAAAAGCTAAACTCCTCCCACTGTTCAGAACATTCTGTACCGTTTATGTTAGAACAATTATGTGCCTTCAATTCAATTGTATCTTAAACGGTAGAAAATTGGATCATCAGAGGTCTTTTCTGTGCCATTATTGGAACATTTATCCAAAAGGTTCTTCAAGGAATATTATCTATATCACTGTGTACCTTTTTTTTTTACTGAGAGTGTAGCACAAGATTTCCACATCATCATTGCATACTTGCTTGAATCCACAAGCATCATCAGTAAAGATTTCTTTTATGAATTCACTTTTTATGAACTATTTAAATAAAAGGGTTATTAAGGGTTTTTAAATAAATATGCACCACTTATTGATCCCATAGAGCTTTTATCCTACCCTTCCTATCAGACCTACTGTATTTAAAGTACACAGGGTTTTTATTTTATTTTATTCTTTTTTATTTTATTTTTGTTATTGTGGTTTTGTTTGAATTGTTGAGGTGGATTTAGTTAACTCACTTTAGTCAAACAGGGTAGGTGCTATTTAAGTAACTGAGTATTAAACATTACAGTGGAATCTTGGATTACGCATACAATTCATTCCGGAAATGGGCTTGTATATCAAAACACTTGTAAATCAAAGCGAATTTCCTCGTAAGAAATAATGAAAACTCTGATTATCTATTCCACAACCCGCAAAAATAAATATATAAAAATAATTAATACAAAATTAAAAAGTAAAAACAAAACAAATTAACCTGCACTTTACCTTAGTAAAAAGTAAAAATAAAGTCTGACAGATAAGTGTTTCCATTAGTGTTTGTGTGCGCATGCGCTGTGTAAGTATATATGTGTGTGTGCGTGTTAGAGAGGTCAAAGATCCATTTTCTCTCTCTCTCTCTCTCTCTCTCTCTCTCTCTCTCTCTCAGCCTGCACTGTTTGTGAGTGTGTGTGTGTGTATGTGTGTGCGCGTCATTAGACATTGTGCCCCTCCCCTCCTCCTCTCGTCTTCACAGAAACACACACACACACACACTAACAGGAACAAGGCTCTGACACGATTCTTTTCAAAGGTAAAGTGCAGGTTAATTTTCTACTTTACAGCTGTGATTCCGCTGTGTATGTGTATTAGAGAGGTTAAAGATCAATTTCTCTCTCTCTCTCTCTCTCTCTCTCTCAATGTTTGTGTGTGCGCATCATTAGACACTGTAGCCCTCCCCTCCTCCTCTCGCCTTCACACACACACACACACACACACACACACACACACACACACACACACACACACACACACACACACACACACACACACAAAAGAATCATGACAAAGCTTGTTTCTGTTAGAGTGAAAACACCCACATAGTGCAGGCTGAGAGAGAGAGAGGGAGAGAGAGAGAGAGAGAGAGAGAGAAAATGGATCTTTAACCTCTCTAATGACTTTTTCTTTACATGCACACACACATGTGTTATATTAAACAGTACATGCACGTGTAAAAGCACAACTTTTACACACACACACACACACACACACACACACACACACACACACACACACACAAAATAAAAGATGCTTTACACGCACACATGTGGTCACAGTGTAAACAGTATACACATGCACTGATGTTGATTATACCACCGAGAGACGTGCACTAAGACCGAACAGGGGAGACAATTACCCACAATTCCGCAGAGAGAATGAGAGCGAGAGAGAGAAATTATTGTCTCAGTCGTGATCGTGTGATGCTTGGCATCAAAACAAGAAGCGCATGTGTGCCACATGATACTCGGGAATAGTAAACAAAGACTTGCATGTTTTCAAAGTCAAAATTTAGTAAAAATTTTTGCTCGTCTTAGAACGTTCGCAAACTGCGTTACTTGAAATTTGAGGTTCCATATTACCGTATTACATATCCGTAAAAAATTGTAGACTTTCTGGGAATTCCTTACAAACCTACTTTGGGAATTACATGTTTAAGGTTCCAATATTCGTAAGTAAAAAAATTACTTAAGTTAAAAAGATTTAAATAGAGAAAAACTGGTAGTTGGTAGACAAAAACTGTTGTTTTACATGCTTTGCAGATCTTTCTTACAAAATGAACAAAAAAGTTGAGTCTGCGATTTTGCTCTTTAATATATTTATGAATAGAAAAGCAATTTCGGTGAGAATCATCATTACATTCCTTTCTTATAAATCGGTAGGATTGGTCTTTTTCAGATAATAGAGAGTTATAACCGCTATACCTATTATAGTCAAAATAACTCTGTGTAAGAAAGGATGGAAATGACATGGGTTTTATTCCATCCATGTAGTGTGAGCTGCTCATAATCATGATAAAATTAGCTATTTTAGTGGGAAGGTCACTAAGAACTAGTAGCTGCCTAAATTATTAAGATCTTTTTTTTTAAATCATCTACTTTGAGTTTTTGCTTATGATGTAAAAAGTAGTGATAAACTAGCTGAGGTGACCTTGGCCAAAGTCCCATTACAGAAAACTAGTTATGTAAAAATAGAAAAAAGAGGATTAAAAAAAACTTAACGAAGGTAAAAAAAAAAAAAAAAAAAAAATTATGGAAATAATTATAGGAATATAATCCAAATATTAAAATATTGGACTTTATATAATGCGTATAATTAAACCCTTCCTATTTTTTAGCATAGTTTTTTATTTTATTTTATTATTACTATGCATGACTTTTTTGGAGTATTCATGAATGATTTATTTATTTAATGATAATTAAGATTCAAGTTGAATATTTTTCAGGCATAATGTCTAGAGCCAAGGCTAAATTAAACACTTTCAATTCAAATCACCAGTTGTAAGCTTATAATTAGAATAAAAAAGTTTGAAATAACTTTATAAATGTTGCAATTTTTACCCCTTGGAGGGGGAAAAAGGTTCACAGAACCACCTGGCTGCTCACTGATTAAAAGTAATATCACTTAAAAATTACTTACTTGAAAGTTACTTAACAATTTACTTTAAACAGCTACATTGATGTACCTGCAGAGACTTCTGTATTGCTAACAGGCAAATGGATTAGAAATGAAAGTGCATTTTATCTAAATGTCCTGCAATCTATACTAGTCATTCTGTCGCCACACCAAATGTCACTCACCTTAGCTTATACTGCATTTGCCATTCCTGACAATATGAGCCTAGTTCCTAGAATGGTATCATTCTGCAGACTCAATACTTTAATGTTACACACCCCACACTGGCAAGCAAACTGAGTGATGATTTCATTAGCCACATAAAAAAAAAAAAAACTCCTAAAAGTAACCTTGGTAAAAGTCACATGAAAACGGGTGCTGTTGAAATAAAATATGCTCCTGCAGCTTGTACTCATTTGCTTAACTCATTTGCTAAGAGTTGGTAATGCATGCCAAACAAATCACAGACAGTTTGGAGATGCAGTGTGCTTTGAAATTAGCATGAAGCTAAGAGCCATGGACATCTCAAAGTTAATTAAATTCCCCAGGGACACACATATGGCAGGATTTTATTACTGCATGTGGCACATTGAATACGGTGAAACAATATTTAGCGAATAAACAGCTTTAATAATTGAAGAGTTGAATTACTAGACTCAGACTAGATCATACTGAAATATTTATCATTAGAATACTGTAGGCAAAAAAATGTGATTTTGCTGTTTATGATGTACTCGCATGTAGCCGTGATTCGCAGTCATTTGAATTCGAATTAAACCTGGGGGACACAGTGTGCTTTTTCTACTCTGGCACATCTACACAGGTAATTGTACAGCTTTCCATAAAGCTACACACAGGATGGGATAAGACACCAGTTCATTGTCTGAGTGAAAAAATGACCTTCAGACATGTCCCTGGTTCATTTGGCCAGCCTGTCACTTTGTCAGTGTGTCCTTGGTTTCTATAAAGGCATGGTGAGAGAGGGCAATAAGAGAATGCGGCCTTCAAATTCCTAAAGCACGAGGCCACCGAACCACTGCAGTCTCAAATTTTTTTTTTTAATACTGACATATCTGTGAAGCAGAACTGTGCCCTTTTGAAGTCAGATCTCAGCATAGGATGGTTAAGGAAGATGTACATATTTATCACAGTCTATCCTACATTAACAAATCAGATAAGAATTACTATGTGCGGTATCCAAGTACTATGTGTTTAGTTTAGGAACGTACACTATTAATTCCACATTCAAAAATGTGATGTGCTCTGTGTAGCTACAAATGCAAATATAAATAAAGCCCACATGTCATGGAATCCCTGTTCAATTTATACAATCTGGACTGTCTGAACCGAAGTTCATGCGAGTGAAATATTAGATATGAAATTTGTGGAACCGTCAAAGACACAGTGTCTAAAGGTAGCGTGGCCGAGTGGTCTAAGGCGCTGGATTTAGGCTCCAGTCTCTCTGGAGTCGTGGGTTCGAATCCCACCGCTGCCAATGACTTTTGTGGCAGTGTTAGCTGAAAAGATTCTGGGTTACTGATCAGAAGGTCCTGGGTTCAAACTTCCACTGATGCATCTTTTGCTCTTTACCCTTTCTGCTCCAGGAGTGCTGAATCCTGGCTTACCCTGCGCTCTTACCCCAGCATCCTAACTAACTTTGGGATCTACAAATTTGCTTGTATTTTGGAAAACAGTAGCAACTAAATTTGCCAGGTCCAAACCAGAATAATAATTGAACGAGCAGGAAAAAAAACAGCCCCTTGCGCAGACCAATTATAAACCCTAAGGTTGAGAAACTGCCAGAAACATCACCATGCAGACAGTTCACTTCTAATGCCCTGCTTCTAATGCCCTGCTTTAGGCCACGCCCACCACAGGGTTATATCTGAATACAAATTCAGAAGTGACTATTTGGAGGTAGATAGTGATAGTGCACTGCATTGCTCCCCTATTTGCACCATGCAGTATGAGCCGCATAATACATTTATTCTGAGTATTCATTTGAGCACATTTGGTCCCAACAGATTTAACTGGTGTGCACAAAGCGATGGCACTTTCAAGCTTAATATGCTGCAAATTTGTTGTTACCCTGCCATGTCCATGAAAAACTTCCTTATTTGACATTGACGATAGAAATGTGAGCTTTATGCTACCATGAAAAACAGAAAGGTTTTACTGAACAGCAGAGAGCCTACAAAAACCTTACAAGGCTTTAAATCTGCACCAGGTTATGTTCTGTAAAAGAACATTTACTACATGTAGGCTGACTATAAACTGACAGGTGGCCATGTTTACCACACTCACACCCTGACACAGGCTATATGCAATCACTGAGTGATTCTGCTCCCTTGCTGATATAGCTTCAGTCCAGGCCAAGACATCCCCTTGTATGTCCTTGCCTAAAGATCATACGCGTTCTCTAAAAATCCTTATGTCACGACGTAAACAAAAAGTGTGGGAAATCTTTGAGTGCAATCTCACACAACTATTTCAAAAAAACCCCTGTCACAGAATTACAGCTCGCCAATTCTTCATGGTTATATCCCCTAAAAATCCATCACTGCACGAATGGAATCATAATGATTCCCATTGCATGAATCTTGCACAGCACCTAATGTAATAGGATGGATTCGGGTCGTCTCCTGGCTTAGCAGGCAGAGGTTTCCTGAAGTCTTTTCTTTTTTCCTCTGACTGAGCAGCATGTAGAATTTGTACTCTTTTATATCCCTTTCTGGAATGGTTCTGAACATGTGATGGCCCTTTCTGTAGCTGATTCACAAAAGTATGCATTAAAGACTTTGTGTTAACCAGAATTACAGTCGAAGAAATTAATAGAATCCAAATGCAGGATACAAATGCACCTTAAAGTCTCCCTTTGTCATGAATGAGTTTAGACAAAATCCAGACTCCTGCCAGGAGTTGCTGACTATGCATTTTCACATTCTTGCTTTTTTCCCCCCATATCTGACTGTAACGACCAGAACAAGACGGGAGAGCAAATCACAAAACCGATCCGTCTACACTCTTCTTTTCTCAGTCTCAGCAGTTAATGATATTTATTTTCATTCTAACAACAACAAAAAGATATACACACTGAAGCTTAAAATTTGACACCATAAACCTGCTGTTCAGCCATTTTTACCGATTTTTTCACCGAAATAAAACAGTTCTAATCAGATGTATGTCTAATTTATTAGAGGTATATATTTTTTCTCTTTTTTCCCTTCATTTTTCAATAAGACCCACGCCTTACTGTTTTGTATGCCTTACATCCAAAAAGAAAAAAAAAGCAGCATTATTTATTAGTCTGGAGTTTATTTGTATTCAGTATTCTATTTCTCTACAGGACAGTGTTTATGAGATCAGTCAAGCGGTACATTAAAGAAATCCATTCTTTATTAATCGTAATGCTGATAATTTAAACCTCCCAACCCAGTCTCCTCACATCACTGTGCTGCTCTGAGCCCATATTCATGCCCCAGGTTTCATTTATTTATTTATATTGTAACACCCTTTGGTGTTCCTTCATTTGAAATAGTAGTTTGTAAGAGGGACAAATACGTGTAAGAATTTTCACAGCTCGGTTTCACTCCCTTATTTTATTCGTCCTTCGGGAAATGAAACTGCTCCGTCAACTACTTTACCCTTAAGAGTTAGAAACAAAATCATGCTAAGACAGCTGTTTACTTGATTCACATTCATGCCAAGGTAAACTTGCTAATTAAAAAAGAAAAGAAGAAAAAAAGAAAGAAAGAAAAAGTGACATCGAAGTCTGGTCTGGTCTTTGTAACGTAATGAGAACACAATTTCAGTCAAGCTTCATTTTTAATTTCTGGTGTTTATGGGCTGCCTAAAGGTCTTATGAACTTGAGGAAATACTCAGTAGACATTTATGTCTTGCATCTTCAATGCTTCGCTGCTATAACCAAGAGGATATAGCAGCTTTTGATTGGCTGTGATAAGATTCTCATGGTCCAGCTGTTGAATCTTTGATTACCACTTAGACTTCAATAGTTACATTCTGATCAAAATAGTAATTTTATAAAGCTTTTTGGAGGGGATTTAGTGAAATTTTAAATGAGGCATTCTGAAATCATCATTTGAATAATAATATTCTTTGGTAAATAATGTTTTTTTTTTTTTTTAGAATAATCATATCAACCCTAGATTATTTTAACCCTTTCATACTGTTCATGTCAATTTTCACCCATTTTGAGATTTTAGAGCAGTACAAAGCCATAAATTAAATTACCTTTCCCAAAATAACACATTATATAAAATATATTATATGCCCCCCCCCGCAACCAACATTGTTCATAGAGCGGTTTGTTTTAGTCTGTGTGCTATAAGTAGTTATTCTATAAGTAGTGTTTGTAGACCTATAATTTCTCTTATTTATTGAAAACTATGCTGCCTTTATATCTTATGCATTTGGGCAGTAATTTAGTCCAACTGCCTGTAATTGAAAACTATAAAGAATACACACTCCTTACTATCTGAAACCGCAATTATATGTCCATCATCCATTTGTTAATGACTGATAAGGTATATTAGAATGTAAAATAAGAAGCTTAAGTGGCAAGTGAAATCTAAGTAGAAACTGGATACAAAAATGAGCTCTCATTTAATCAACACGCAGGCAAGGCCATTTCACTGTGGATTGGCAAAATAAAGTTAAATGAAATCAAATGAATAGTCAATTGATAGATTAAATCCTACACGCATTCAGTGACTTTTTACTCTTTGTTCAATCATCAGTTTTTTTTTTTTAATTTTTATATAGTTTAAAGTTAAACCATTGTAAATGTCAACTGCAAATTCATATGATCTCTCTTGAGCCTACAGCTCCTTGCTGTGAGGGTTTATCGCCCAACTTCTTTTATATCTAAGGACAGAATCATTGTACATTTGCGTCTGATCTTGAATGATCGCGGTGCTCCACTGGTCTGCAAAGAAATCCTGCATGACAGATGGGGGGAAAGAGGACATTGTGAATGTCTCAGAAATTGTAAATGTTCAGGGTACATGAAATTTATTTCCTTAGTATCCCCTTAATATTATATTTGAACATTAAAAAAAAAAAAACTTTATTTGAATTAAGTTGAGAACTTAAACAGCTGACAGAGTACAACACTATGAAATATATTTAACAATAGAACAATTTTTGCATAGACATTTTTAAATTACAGATTCCTGCAATCATCCATCTAATTTGTCCAAAATGTACTTCTTATTCATGAGCCAAGCCTTTCATTACTGTCTTTTATATATATTTTATTATTTTATTTTTTTTTATTAATTTATAACTCAAGTCCCTTTGGATATGAGTCAGGTTTGAATGATGGATGTGATAATTGCATACCTTTTTATGAGTGGTGCTTGCCAACCTGTCCTGCCAACTTTATGGCGTGTGGGATTGAGCCTTTTGTCAATATGTCATAAGAGATCTACTAGACCTTGACTTATTAAATGGTTATATACGTAAAACGCTAACCTTGCTAACAATAAATCACAGCTATCGGGGCTAAATAGAATTATGTAAACTAATTATATTATGTGAATTTGGACAGACTTTCACTAGAACTTGAGGAAACAAATGTTCCCAACAGAGTAGGCAAATAAAACCACTAGGCCTAGTGGTTCCACTAGTTCTGAAGAAGCAAAAATGTAATTTGTTGCATACCGAGCACTATGCTGTGGAGTGATTTGTTGACATACAGTACCCTGCTGTAGTCTCCTGCCATTTCACAGATACTAAGTCTGTTTTCACTTCTTTTTGGTTGCCCGTGTCTCATTAGTTTGCTACTTTTGTTATTCGCACCCTTCGTTTCCATAAAAAAATTAAAATAAAACTTGCTTTGTGCTCTAGTGTGCAGTCATGTTAGAACAGGAAGGGGCCATCCCCAAACTGTTCCCACGAAGTTGGGAGCATGAAATTGTCCAGAATGACTTTCTAAGGCCCGACGCATTAGGAGTTCCTTTCACTGGAAGAAAGCGGCCGAGCCCAACTCCTGAGAAACAACCTCACACCAGTTTCAAGATGGCTGCGCACCAGTGCACAAAGCAAGGTCCATAAACACATGGATGAGTGAGTATGGTGTGGAAGAACTTGACTGGGCTGCACTGAGTCCCGACCTCAACCCGACAGAACACCTTTGGGATGAATTAATGCAAAGACCGCAAGCCAGGCATTCTCGTCCAACATCAGTGGCTGATCTCACAAATGTGCTGCTCACTAAATGCACACTCCGAAACCTTGTGGAAAGCCTTCCCAGAAGAGTTCAAGCTGTTATAGCTGCAAAGTGTGGGCCAACATCATTTTAAACCCTATGGATTAAGAATTGGTTCATATTACTCAAGTTCAAATGCTTGTGAAGGCAAGCGAGGGAATACTTTTGGCAATGTAATGTATGTGTTTTTTTTTTTCTTGTCATTAATATACAGTGTAATAGGTATACAAATATATATAATAATATGTAGTATTTACTGTACGTTGCATTATGTATCATAAGCAATCTAGAAATGATTTAAAGTACACAGAAGGGTATATGCTATATGCAAATACGTTATGCGCCTCTTGAAACTTGCGCATCTTGGGTGTGCATTTGCGTTGGTCGACGGGGCAAACCTTCAGACACACAGGTTCCCAGTAGTGAAAAGGAAGTTATATTGTGCATTTGCTGTTGGAAATGGTCTCTCGACGGAGGTAAAAGTATTCATAGTTGAGTATTGTTTCCTCTCATATGTGCTCGTGAATCGGGACTGCGTGGCAGAAAAATTCCTTCCCATACCCATCCCATTACCCTGATCTTACACCACCTGATGCCTACTTGAGGAAAATGTTAAAGTGTGTTCAACTGTGAAGATCCGCCAAAGAACTGTACCTGCATTACCCGAGCAAATTGTCTCCTTTTGCAGGAATCTGCAGCAACCTTTGAGGTTGAGAATCTGTGTGAACGATATGAACACTGTTTACAGCGAGGCAGTATGCACACACACTTCGAACAGTTACGTTACATACACCGTGTTAAATGAACATGCGAATTGTGTGTATTCAGTTCAGTGGTGGAGAGTGAACCAGTGAACCCATGAATTCTACTGCTAGCTTTTTGCAGCAGGTGATGTAAAAAGCTATGAAACGCCAAGCAAAGCAACAGAACAGTTCATAACTTACTCATGAACACAGCAGGAGCAATAGACAATACAGCTAGCAAGGTAATGAAGAAGGCCAACTCAAACCACAAATCTCCAAAAATGATCAAATGAGTTGCTACAGTCATGAAGATTTAAAAGTCAATCAGAGGCTATGTTTTGGAGTTTTTGAGATTGTGAGCACAAGCAGTCATGCAGACATTTTCAAGGTGTATGAGGCAAGATAAAGAAGGGGAATGATGGCTGAATGACATCAGTATTTATATCTAAGGCAGTGTCATCTTGTCACTTTGCGACTTTTTGAAGGTCTCAGGATATGGACATGCATAAAAAAAAATGAAGGCATTCATGTGATTCTCACAGCCCCTGGTGTTTATGATGGGTAAGTTAGAATTTAATTTTATGCTGTGCATTAATCAAACTCTGAATGACTCATTAAAGTCTCAAAGGTGATTTTAGGTTGTGTAAATTTCAAAGAAATCTACAAAAGAAAAATGGCAGCAGGAAGACAAGCCCTATTACTCACCTTGTGCTGCTGTGTAAAACCATAGAAGGTTACACGTTATGCATTTAAAACTTTGACCGAGTGTTCAGCGAGCAAAGCTTTTTCCTTGGACGAGAAAGCAAACCAATGCATCATTTAGTCACATTATTTATTAGAGAATATTACATAACAACCCCGGGTTCCAAAAAAAAAAAAAAAAAAAGAAGCTAGGATAGTATGGAAATTGCCAATTAAAACATAAAAATAAAAAGGAGTCATCTGTAAAGTCTCTTCACCATGTAGTATTTATTGAAAAAATGCAATAATGGATTATTTCACCAGTTATCAGATGAATTAAACTTTTGTTGTGAATATACACCCGTTTCAAATCTGGTTGCTGCAATATCCTGCAAAAACTTGAAACAGAGCCAATTTAGGACTAATACTGATATGACAAGTTCCAAGGTGATAAATACAGGTGCTGTTAAAAATATGTGCTTTTTAACCAATTATATATAAACAATGTGGTGGGCAGTCCTGTAAATCTTCTAAGCATCTCTTTACATTTGCACTTATTCCGCTCTAGATTATTAGGTAGTGTGCTACAGTATGGTCTCAAAAGCACTTTTTCCACATACCAAGTAGTGGCCTTGATTAGGGGTTCCAGAAGGATTTCGAATTCAGCCCTGTGTAAAATAGTTATTAGCTAGTTGATTTGTAATGACTTAGAAGGAATTATTAAGGAGATTAAGTGTTGTTTAAGATGGCATAATGTTATCAGATGTGTTTTCTTACTAAAAGTGCTTCCTTGACTGATTGTGGGGTTTGACATCTGCTCTCTCCTCATTATGGTGGACAGTAATTACAACTGTAGAACTCCTGGGATGTGGAGTGTTACATATAGTTAAATGTTCCAGTGCTATCATCTATTATCACCAGTTATTCAAAGTCTCTAGTCTAATCAGTTTGCTCGATTGGAACTAACTTTAGCATAATATACGTAGTATATAAGGAGTTTCCAAGAAAGGCCTAATCCATGTAGAACGCGTATGCTCCGAGGTTCACTTGCTTGATCTGCCAGTAGATGTGCAAGCATATGATCCAGTACTTTCAGGATAACTCTCCCCAAAGAAAAAAATAGAAGGATTATGGGCAATGCTGATATCATGATGTGGGATTAGAAACACTTTGGGATACCTTTATCCAATAAAACCATTCATTGCTGCATTTTCAGATGTAACTTAATGCTTTTCATAATAAAGCAGAAGCCATACATCAATGCTGTCAAGATGTGTCAAAGACCTCTCTGGGCTCAGTCTCATCAGATATGGACAGTGACACACTGAAACGTGTTTTGTGGTCTGATTAGTCAAGAATTTAAATAGTTTTTGGAAACAACAGCCGTTGTTTTCTCTCCCAGAGAGGAAAAGGACCATCCAAGCTGTTATAAGTCCAAAAACCAGCATCAGTTATGGTGTGAGGGTGTGACAGTGCCCATAGCATGGGTAAGTTACATATCTGTGAGGACACCATTCATGCAGAAAAATATGTGCAAACTTTGAAGTAACATATGCTGCGTCCCTCTATTTTCCAGCAGGACAATACTAAACTCCATTCTGCTTGGATTACAAGTGCACTGCTGCGTAAATGCAAAGTATGTGTGCTAGCCTGGCCTGCCTGAAGTCCTTCACCTGTCTCCAACTGAGAATGTGTAGCGCATTATGAAACTACGGCAATGAAGATCCCGTACAATTGCACAGCTGAAGATGCGCACAATGGGAGAATGGGGAAAAATCCTGCTAGCTAAATTTGACCAACTGGTTCTTCAGTCCCCAAATGCTTAAAAAGTGTTGTCAACAAAAATGGTGATGGTAAATAGTGGTAAACAGTCAACTGTCCTAACTTTTTAAAATGTTTTAAAAAGTTTTTATGAATAAATGCATGAATAAACAAACAAACAAACAAATAAACCCAGATAAAAACATCAAGCAATTTGCTAATATATTGTATTCAATAGAGAAAATTTGGTCATTTAAAATGCATAGAATCCTGAACACACACACACACACACACACACACACACACACACACACACACACACACACACACACACACACACACACACACACACACACACACACACACACACACACACACACACACACACACACACACACACACACACACACACACACCAGCTGTTACACCTGAGTAATATTGTGTAAGCTCCCCTTGTTCTATCAAACAGCTTGAGGCATGGACTCCACAGAACCTCTGAAGGTGTGTTATGGTATCTGTCACTTAGATGTTAGCAACAGATCTTTTAATTCCGTTAAGTCCTGTGAAGTGGGGCATCCATAGCTTGGACTCCAGCAGATCCCACAGATGCTTGACTGGATTGAAATCTGGTATTTGGCAGTGAATTCTGCTCCTTGAATTCTGTTTTCACAACACATCTGCCAACTTGCCCTTCATATTATAGATCTTCCTGATATCATGAATCCTGAACCGTGATTCATTGGATTGGGCAAACTTTTTCCGTTGCTCCTTGGCCCAGTTCTGATGTTCAACTTCCTATCGTAGGCACTTTACGGGTGAATGGCTGTAGCATGGCCAGTCCGTTACTGCACTCCATATGCAGCAAGCCTCAATTCACCATTTGTTCTCATGCCATTCATTTTTAACCAGCAATTTGTTCTACAGTAGCTCTTCTGTGGGCTCGGACCAAGTGGTTTAGTCTTTCAATCACACATACACACGTCAATGCACTTTGAGCACCCATGACCCTGTCACCAAGTCACTGCTTGTCATTTCTTGGACCAATTTTGGTCAGTACTAAGGCATTCAGATTTTTACACATGCAGATTTTTCCTGCTCCCAACAAATCAACTTGAACTTGCTGCCTAAAGAGTCCACAGCCACTTTTAGCCAAGTCTTTTCTTCAGGCATATAAGGTCTATGACAAGACATTTTTGTTAAAAAATCAATAATTCACTTCATGGTAATATTTATTTGAGAAAATTTACTAGAGAAATGCAACATTCAAAAGCTGCATGAACACTTTCTACTGTATACAAGAGTTGTGTGGAATGCTGTTGTGTTTGCATGTCTGGTGATGTATCCTAATGTTGTGTTCTGTAATTTAAATTTCTGAACTCTGATTGATTAAAAAGTATTATTATCTTTATAATCACCATGCTAACTTATACTGTATGTGGTAGTTGTTGCATTAACACATTTTATGTTAAGTGGTTGTAATAATTGAAACTGAAAATGGTAGGGGAGGATAATGCATTGTTGCACTGTAAATGGAAGTTTATATATATATATATATATATATATATATATATATATATATATATATATATATATATATATATATACACAGTACAGACCAAAAGTTTGGACACACCTTCTCATTCAAAGAGTTTTCTTTCTTATGTTCTTTATTGTGTTCTTTAGCCCAAAAAGTCTCTTCTGCTTGTTGCCTGTCCTTAGCAGTGGTTTCCTAGCAGATATTCTACCATGAAGGCCTGATTCACACAGTCTCCTCTTAACAGTTGTTCTAGAGACGTGTCTGCTGCTAGAACTCT
Organism: Clarias macrocephalus; assembly: GCA_011419295.1. Taxonomy (NCBI): domain Eukaryota; kingdom Metazoa; phylum Chordata; class Actinopteri; order Siluriformes; family Clariidae; genus Clarias; species Clarias macrocephalus. Next base: position 64,496 of record JAAGKR010000822.1, read on the forward strand.
GTGTGGCATTGACCTGCTCTCTGATCTGAGCTGCTGTTAACCTGCGATTTCTGAGGCTGGTGACTCGGATGAACTTATCCACCGCAGCAGAGGTGACTCTTGGTCTTCCTTTCCTGGGGCGGTTCCGCATGTGAGCCAGTTTCTTTGTAGCGCTTGATGGTTTTTGTGACTGCACTTGGGGACACTTTCAAAGTTTTCCCAATTTTTCACACTGACTGACCTTCATTTCTTAAAGTAATGATGGCCACTCGGTTTTCTTCACTTACCTGCGTTTTTCTTGCCATAATACAAATTCAAACTCTTTGAATGAGAAGGTGTGTCCAAACTTTTGGTCTGTACTGTATATATACACTCACTTGAAGGATTATTAGGAGCACTATACTAATACGGTGTTTGACCCCCTTTCGCCTTCAGTACTGCCTTAATTCTACATGGCATTTATTCAACAAGGTGCTGAAAGCATTCTTTAGAAACGTTGGCCCATATTGATAAGATAGCATCTTGCAGTTGATGGAGATTTGTGGGATGTACATCCAGGGCACGAAGCTCCCGTTCCACCACATCCCAAAGATGCTCTATTGGGTTGAGATCTGGTGACTGTGGGGGCCATTTTAGTACAGTGAACTCATTGTCATGTTCAAGAAACCAATTTGAAATGATTCGAGCTTTGTGACATGGTGCATTATCCTGCTGGATGTAGCCATCAGAGGATGGGTACATGGTGGTCATAAAGGGATGGACATGGTCAGAAACAATGCTTAGGTAGGCTGTGGCATTTAAACGAGGCCCAATTGGCACTAAGGGGCCTAAAGTGTGCCAAGGAAAGATTCCCCACACCATTACACCACCACCACCAGCCTGCACAGTGGTAACAAGGCATGATAGCAGTGTATGAGTGGTACCCGGTGGGGTCTTCTGCTGTTGTAGCCCATCCGCCACAAGGTTGTGCATGTTGTGGCTTCACAAATGCTTTGCTGCATACCTCGGTTGTAACGAGTGGTTATTTCAGTCAAAGTTGCTCTTCTATCAGCTTGAATCAGTCGGCCCATTCTCCTCTGACATCTAGCATCAACAAGGCATTTTAGCCCACAGGACTGCCGCATACTGGATGTTTTTCCCTTTTCACACCATTCTTTGTAAACCCTAGAAATGGTTGTGTGTGAAAATCCCAGTAACTGAGCAGATTGTGAAATACTCAGACCGGCTCGTATGGCACCAACAACCATGCCACGCTCATAATTGCTTAAATCACATTTCTTTCCCATTCTGACATTCAGTTTGGAGTTCAGGAGATTGTCTTGACCAGGACCACACCCCTAAATGCATTGAAGCAACTGCCATGTGATTGGTTGATTAGATAATTGCATTAATGAGAAATTGAACAGGTGTTCCTAATAATCCTTTAGGTGAGTGTGTATATATATTCCCCTCTTGATTGCCAACTCTAAATAAAAAGCCTCTGTGTGCAACAAGTTGACACTTTTCCCCTTTTTTCTAATTTGCTGTTAGTGACTCACAACCCAAGCATGATAATAAATAAATAAATAAATAAATAAATAAATAAACAACGCCACCTATTATTTATACTAAATTGAAAAAAATACACTGACACAAACACAACTGCAGACTGATTCATCCATTGTGAAAAACTAGGATTTTGGAAAATCATGCAAAAAGATTTTTTAGTTTAACATTCTTGTGACTCAATGAAACCATGGAGAAAATATTCTGTAACAGCTACAATTCATTTTTGGCCTTTTGGTGAAAAAAGGAGAAAACTCAGTGCTTCCAAAGTGGAGAGGAGGCTGAATTCTTAGATTCAATCATAACGAAGAAGGTGAGATTTGTCAGAAAAAGTGGAAACTACTTAATAAAACCTATAACAATTACACTAACAAAATGATAAATATATCCGGTTTAAATGTGTTTTAGACTGAAACTAGCACTGAAAGGTTGAGATTAATAAATATTGAGTAAAACTGTGAAACAAAAACATGTTTTAAGTTCATAGACGAGACAAATCTTAACGCAAAACGTGGGATTTCCTACACTCACAAAAGCTTACATAGTCATCTGCCAAGATGTAACTATATATCTTTATATATTGGTTAATATGATTATATTCAACCAAAATATTATCAATACTATGTTGCATATTTCCGTAGTCCTGACAAAATTGTTTGGATTTATACTAGTGTTCTGCAAAATAATACAAAACTCTCTCTCTCTCTCTCTCTCTCTCTCTCTCTCTCTCACACACACACACACACACACACACACACACACACACACACACACACACACACACACACACACACACACACTATATAAATATAAATACAACACACAACAATATAAATCTAAATACATACAAACATACAGTACAGGATATTCAGTAAAACTCAGCAGCTAGTTTCCTTATGGCGGCACGGTGGCTTAGTTGTTAGCACTGTCGCCTTGCACCTGCAGTACAGGGTCTGGATTCGATTCCCACCTCAGTGTCTGTGTGCATGGAGTTTGCATGTTCTCCCCGGGCTTGGTGGATGTTCTCTGGTATTAATCTGGTATAGATTAGGTTAGCTGGCATTCCCAAAATGCCCATAGCGTGTGAATGTTGCTCGGATGTCCTACCATGATTGTAAAATGTGACTAAATACAATGGTAATTACCCCTGACCTCCACAGTCCCTAGTTGGACTACAGAGGTTCCCAGATGGATGGGAAGATTCTCAATGGGGTTAAGGTCTGTGGTGGCCAATCCATGTATGAAAATGTCTTATGCCCTGAACCACCGTTTCACAATAAATCCTGGCATTGTCGTATTGGAATATTCCATTAAAAAAAAGAAAAAGAAAAAAAAAAATCCATTTATGGAAAAACTTGGTCATTCAGTATATTCAGTTAGCCAGCTGTTTTGGTCATTTACGTTGCTGGATCTAGACCTGACCGGCATTGCCCCCACTGCCTTGTACAGTAGGCACTAGGCATGATGAGCGCATCACTTTATCCCTCTCTGTTCTTACCCTGATGCACCCATCACTCTGGAACAAAGTAAATCTGAACTCATTAGACCTCATGACCTTTTTGCAAAGCTCCACAGTAACCTTTTTTTCTGATTAGCCTCACTGAGTGATTTTTCTTAAGACTACACAGCTTTTGAGTATTCTTCACATTGTGTGTGTGTGTGTGTGTGTGTGTGTGTGTGTGTGTGTGTGTGTGTGTGTGTGTGTGTGTGAAGAAGACTTGCTCACAATTAAACATAACTATGAGTGCTATTTTTTTAAAATTAATTTTTTTTTTTATTTGGTTTATAAGTGTTTAAGTGATCCCCCATCATGCTCATTCAGGATGTTTTTCTGACCACATTTCTTCCCCGAAGATGAAGTGTCACCGCTATTCTTCCAGATATTAATAATGCAGTCTTCAGTTCTTACCCCAATATTAGTATTTAAGCAATCTCTGTAGTTTTCAGGTCTTTTCAGGATGCAGGACAATCATTTGATCTTGTGAAACAGAAAAACATCCTTGCCACGACCACAGGATATGTCTTCTGACATGGTTGTTTAAGAAAAGAGAAGCTACTCACTGCATCCAGTGGAAGGCTCTTAACTATTTAAGAGTTGACATTTATTTGGCTGGACAGGGGCTTTTCAGTTGGTTTGGACTACATACTGTAGGCTAGGCTTCAGTCAAGGAGCAGCAGAAACTTCAAGCAATTCTTCCCTCAGATTGTTTAAGTTAACAAAAGTGCAATAAATATATGAGGAGCTCTGCAGCAGCCCAAACATTATTACAATTAGGAAAAAAAGATCCCATTGAAGATATGAATTATTCAGAATGCGAATTGGTTTCCATTGCAACCAGTAGGCACAATCAATAAAGGTACTGCTGCCTTCTCTCTGGCAAAGTTCATTATGCCTTCTAATGCAGCTAAGTGGCTTTGGAGCTGAAAAGCAATTTTCTGTTGATATCTCAGGGGACTTTAGCGCAAAGTCAGGGCAAAACAAAACAACCTGAGACCCAGACACTTACATACACACTACACTGCTACCTGAGTACAATGACAGGCTACTTCATAGACTGAATCAATATATTCTTCCAGAAAATGACCAGAAAATGTCATGTTGCTATGGTACGATGGTATGGTATTGTATGACTTGAGAATTCTATAGTCTATATTACTGTAAATGCATCCTTTTTCATTACACATGCCTTTAAATAAAGTTCAGGCTAGTGAGCATTTTATTTCAATTAAGATTATAAGAACTATTAGTTATTTGTCACATATATCTTACAGCACAGTGAAACCTTTTAACCTGACAACCAAATCCAAGTCATAATGCAGAATCAAATTCAGATTACAAGCAGATGTCAGGAAATCTTTACAAATTGGGAAAATGACAAATATGTGTGTGTGTGTGTAGTCATAATCAGTCATGAACACTCATGACACAAAGTGTGTACTTCTTACTGTATAGTGATAAAGTGAGAATGAAGACAAACCTATATGTAATGAAGGTTTGAAACCTATTTTGGGCTCTGTGGCCACGTTTTCTATGAAGCTCTGTGTTACCTAATGTGAAAAGTAATACATTTTTAGTATTGATATGACAGTGATCTTTGATATTGATATGACATGCAACAATTAAAGGAAAAAAGAAACAATAATGAAAAGAAGGTTGTTGGTTTTAGAACTGTTATTCTAAATAAACATTTAAACACTTAAAAAATGTTAAGCAATGATATTATACATTAAAATCATTAAAGTCATTCTTAAAATGGTAAAGCTCGTTCATCTGATGGGACATGATAAGGCATTGGTAAGAATGCACTGTCTATTTAAAGCCACAGCTGACTCTGCATGTCAGTACAAAAAGGAAGACATGAGGTGAAGGGAATTGTCTGGAGACCTCTGGGACAGGATTGTGTTGAGGCACACATCTGAGGGAACATAACAGACAAATTGTTCTACTTTAAACCTGCAGAAGAACACACTGGCTTCCATTATTTTTAATGAAAAAAGTTTGAAACCACCTGACTTGCTAGAGCCGGAGGTCCAGCCAAACTGAGCAAAAGGGCTCTTCACATCACAGGAAACCTGAAGGTCCCTTACAGAAATAAAGAGGCCTTTGGTGAGGATGTGAAATCCTGCGAGAAGAACAACCATTTCTGCTGCACTCCAGCAATTTGTCTTTTATGTTAGATCAGCAAGACAAGGCCAACTCCTAAAGAAAAGGCACATATGATGGCTTACTTGAGCCTTTCCAAAACACCCCTCAGTCCATCAAAAACAACTCTGTATATCATGATATAGGCAAGATCGAACTCTTTGGCTTGAATCGCAAGTGTTACAAGAGGTATGGCTAATTAAATGATCAAGTCCATCTCTACAGTGAGGTGAGGTGGTGGCAGCATCGTGCTGTGGAGATTCCAGTAGCAGGCACTGTGGGGTTCGTCATAATTGAAAGAATGATCAATGGGTCAATATACAGAGCGGTGTTAGAACCCTGCTCATTTCACCCTCCGCTGTACTTTTTCAGCCTTATCACATGCACACAATCACTAATCACTCTTAGAGACTAATTACTCAGTCACTCATGTGGACAGAGAAATTATGTGGGCAGCACATGTGAAATATCCTTTCCCAAGCTTTTAGAGTTTATATATATATATACAGTGGAACCTTGGATTGCGAGTAGTTTACGAGTGTTCCACAAAATTTTTAATTAATTTTCAATAGGAAACCGAGCAAGTATTAGTTTACGAGCGCCGAGTATCATGTATCACGCATGCAACTCTTATTTTGACACAGAGCGGCAAGTGATCACAACTGAGCCAATGATTTTTCTCTCTCTTGCGCTGCGGGAATTATGGGTAATCGTCTCCCCTGCTGCGTCTTAGTGCTTGTCTCTTACTGGTATAATCAGGATCTCCCTCTCTCTTCTGTGTGTGCGTGCGTAATTTGTCACTGTGCCCCACACACACCGACACACACACACACACACACACACACACACACACACACACACACACACACACACACACACTTTACTCCTGTGTACTTTATGTGTGTGCGCGCGCGTAATTTGACACCGACACCGACACACACACACACACACACACACACACACACACACACACACACACACACACACACACACACACACACACACACACACACACTCTCCCCGGCTGCACACACACTTTATTTACACAGAAAACTCAGCTCTGTCGCGATTCTTTTCAAAGGTAAGGTGCTGGTTCATTTGTTATTTTTTACTTTACAGCAGTGATTCCGGTCGTATGCACTCACATGAGTATCATTAGAGAGAATTCTTTTTTTCCCGTTAAAACGGTGTTTGCATTATGAATGTTAGTTATGAAACTTAAAAAGCGATGTGTGGGGAGGGAGGAGGTTTTTACTGCTTAAGACGAGGCGAGGGGCTAATTCCACACACACACATAACAAAACACGGTGCCTGCGCGCACAAACGGAAACACTTATCTGTCTGGAGTTATTTTTACTTTTTTTAAATGTTAAGTGCAGGTTAATTTGTTTCATTTTTACTTTATATATTGTATTAATTATTTTTATGTATTTATTGTTTTGGGCTGTAGAATAAATTATTTGAGTTTTTATTATTTCTTATGGGAAAATTCTATTTAGTTTATGAGTGTTTTTGGAATACGAGCCTGCTTCCGGAACAAATTATGCTCGTAACGAATTATGCTCGTAATCCAAGGTTCTACTGTATATATATATATATGTGTGTGTGTGTGTGTGTGTGTGTGTGTGTGTGTGTGTGTGTGTGTGTGATGCTGCTGCAAAAAAACCTGATGAGTTTTATAGCTTGCAAAAAAAAAAAAAAAAAAAAAAAAAACCCCGCTTGTATAAAAGGGATGTATTTGCATTTGCCTAAAATGATGTTTTTCCATGGCAAAATGAAATATGTCTGTTCAACATAAACAAGAAAACTGAACGAAAACCCAACTCACTAAAGACAGAGATTTGGTTGGCGGATAATGACTTTCTTGCAGCATCAGTCCCTTCTCATTTGTGAACTCTGCTGCATTTTAATACCTCCTCCTGGCACAGTCACAATGTCCTGAGTTATATCCCAATTACTGCCCTATTAAGCCATTTGGTTCCTCTTTACTCAGAGAAGCATAATCATGTAACCTAGAACTCTGTGAAAAATCAATTAGTAGGCTCTGTTAATTATTCATGCGATATTTAAAAAAAACATGGTTTAATTTTGTTTCAATTTTAACTCTCTGATCTGCTAATATTTGCACAGCTATAGAGTAGAAGGTAAGCAAATTAATATACTTCTTTATTTTCACCACATTTTCTATGAGAATGTCATAATATGGGTCTGGGATAGCTCAGTGGTTAAGGCATTGTACTGTAGTTTGGAAGGTCCCAGGTGCAAATCCCATGACTGCGAAGTTTGTCTCTGTTGGGCCCCTGAGCAAGGCCCTCAACTGCTCACATGTTTAATGAAATACAAATGACCTGGAATTCACTCTGGATAAGGGTTTCTCCTAAATGTAAATGGCAGCAGTATTAACTATGTTCTTTTATTTATTTATTTTTATTCATTATTTTAAGAATGCACTAGATATGCAATGCTTTCAGGACTTTTTCAAATCATTGTAGCAATATGGATTTCTCTGACTGTTTCTCTGAATAGTTTTGCTTGTTTTTTTGTATTACTAGTGGGCTATAGTATGTTTAAGGTACCTTCTAACGTGACAATAACAACATGATATATCTATATAGAGGTGAGAAATTAAAGGTAAAACCTGATGTTGCATGAAGCATTTTGTTGGCATCGGAAGAGAGAAGAATCACTGTATGAAACATTTTTATCCAGATGATAGTGGTCTCTTCCAGGATGACAACGTCACCATCTACAGAACACAAAGGTTCACTGAATAGTTTGATGTGAGGGAAAATGATGTGATTCATTTGCTATGGTCTTCAGTGTCACCAGATCTCAACTCAGGTCAACATCTATGGCAGATTGCAAAGTGGTGTCTTGGCACAATCCACCACCATTGAAAAAACATTAACTGCTTTTAAAAGAGTGCGCTCATCTCTCGAGACCTGTTTGAGCGAGGTGTAAATCTGTTCTGGCAGCTCATGTTTGGCCTTAATAAGGCCATTTATTTAGGGTTTTTTGTGACATTTGCGATATTCATGTTCATTTTAGCAAATTTAGCTGACTCCATATGCCCTCTGCCAGGCTTGTTCTATTCTTATTCTATTCTAGGTGTCTGAGCCCATCGAGCCAATTGTTCACACAGTTTTAAATGAATTAAAATGTCTATAAGTGCCATCTAAAAGCAAAAGTTGCATGCAAACTCAAAAATAAATAAATAAGTAATAATAAAAAAAATCTGTGACTACTCACAACCCAAAGGCATTGCCACTTCACATTTTCAGGATTTTTGGTTTGATCTTGAACTTAAGGTTATTGCGTGGTGGGTTACTGGTCTAGGGTCAAGCTATAACACAAAGAGAAATATTCATGCCCTCCACGGACAACATCTTTCATCACAATACAGAGGAAAAATCAATAAACAAGCATAATTTTTAAATTTCAACTGTAGGAAGCTCTCTGTGCAAATAATACAAAAACTAGAAAACCCTAGAAAAATTGAAAGAGAAATAATGCTCCCTCTATTACAGGCGCAGTCAGAAGTTTATATACAGTACACTAATTGTTACAATGAATGTCTTAGTGAAGTTGGGTTTATGGCTGAATGGTTGTACAACTACAGTACATCATTAATAGAAGATAACCATATGATTGCTGAAAGTATATTTAAAATATATTTTAAATTATCAAGACCAAGGCCTCTCAACTTCTTATTACTGTTCATTATTGACTATAACTGGTAGCTGGTATAACTGTGTCAACTAAAAAGGGATTTTTTTTTACTGCATTCACTGAATGAACAGAACATTGGCTAATGAGAAAGTACAGGGAGCTTCAGGCAGACACGATAAAGAAGATGGTAAATTTACATTAAAGTCAAGAATACCTTTTGCTGCCATTTCTAAATAACTGTAGATTGCAATATCAGTTCAAATAATTGTACAGTACAGACCAAAAGTTTGGAAACACCTTCTCATTCAAAGAGGTTGAATTTGTATTATGGCAAGAAAAAAGCAGCTGAGTGAAGAAAAAACTAGTAGCCATCATTACTTTAAGAAATGAAGGTCAGTCAGTCCGAAAAATCGGGAAAACTTTGAAAGTGACCCCAAGTGCTGTCACAAAAACCATCAAGTGCTACAAAGAAACTGGCTTATATGCGGACCGCCCCAGGAAAGGAAGACCAAGAGTCGCCTCTGCTGTGGAGGATAAGTTCATCCGAGTCACCAGCCTCAGAAATCGCAGGTTAACAGCAGCTCAGATCAGAGAGCAGGTCAATGCCACACAGAGTTCTAGCAGCAGACACGTCTCTAGAACAACTGTTAAGAGGAGACTGTGTGAATCAGGCCTTCATGGTAGAATATCTGCTAGGAAACCACTGCTAAGGACAGGCAACAAGCAGAAGAGACTCGTTTGGGCTAAAGAACACAATAAAGAACACAATAAAGAAAACTCTTTGAATGAGAAGGTGTGTCCAAACCTTTGGTCTGTACTGTATGTACAAGTTATTGGAAGGTGTAACCACTTTGACAAGGTCTGAAAGAAGCCCCAGTCTGTAACCCTCAGGTTAAAGGAAATTGATTAGGAACAACCACTGAATCACCAATGTATTGTATAGGCTTGCCATTACCTTGAAGGTGCAGGAACAGCTGGAGGCTGCAGTCAAAAAATGAAGCCCTCGTTCCAAACTCGACACATTCAAGATGAACACACAGAGAAAGAAAAGGCTTCTGAAGGTACTGTAGGTTTTGATCAAGGGTATGTTTGAAGGAGAAAAGGTGAAGTATTAAATTTTATTTCAGAACATTGTACCAACTGTTAAACATGGTGGTGGTAGCATTAAATCTTTGGGCTGTTCTGCTACCCGTAGAACTAGTGCTTTGATAAGAAAAAGGAAGAACCTTAGACATCTTCAGCATAACCTCAAGTCATTATTGAGAAGATTGAAACTTGGGACAAATACTGCATGTGAGTTCCAACAGAACATTGACATCAAACACATATAAAATCTGGTTGTAGACTAGCTACCAGACTACCCAGTGTGTCTGCTACAGGTGAAACTTCTCATCTGCCATTCGGAAGACCTGGGCTTTATTCCCAAAGAACAACCAAACCCCAGCTACAGTGTGCAGTGCTGGTCCCAAGCCAGTATAAAAATAGGAGGGTCTTATCAAGAAGGGTATCCAGTGTAAAAGCTATGCCTAAGTGTGTGTATGTGTGTATCAGATGCTCCGTTGTAGCAACAATAGTCATAAGCTAAACAACAAAATATGCTGGAAGTACTGGCAGGTCTATTCTATGCATGGAAGGTGTGGAAGACCATGAAAGGTGATGGCAACCCACACCAGAAGCATCGTGCCCCCAACTTATTCTCAGAGGTTCCTTAAATACAGCCTATAAGTAACAACCCCTGAAGTCATAACACCACAGGTTTCCTCATACCTCCCAAAAACATGCTGGTAGGTGGACTGACAATGCTAAATTGACAATTGGTATGAATGAATGTGTTAAATGTGTGTGTGTGTGTGTGTGTGTGTGTGTGTGTGTGTGTGTGTGTGTGTGTGTGTGTGTGTGTGTGGTGCCTGTGAAAGGCTAGAGTCCAATCTCGCAGGTATTGCCACCTTATATCTTGTATTTCCAGGATAGGCTCCAGATCCCCTGTGACAGTGAACAGCACAAAGCTTTTACTGAAGATAAATGATTGAACAAATGAACTGACAACCCAAGATTTATACTTTTATATGCTGCTGATGGGCCTACCCGAAGTTCTTTGTCTATGACTGATCATTATATATATATATATATATTTTTTTTTTTTTATCTGTCTGCACTTGCTAATAATGCCTAATTGTTGAGTCAGCTCTAAATCACTTCCATTGCTGCTATTAAAAGATTTTTTGAGTGGCAGGCCATTTTCAATTATTTTTGTCCATCTTACTCTGCTGCTGCAAATTTTTTTTGAAAGAGGACAGTTGCAGCCATGCATGAAGGTCTAAATCAAATAATCACTTTTCTTCTTGAAATGATTCTTTTTTGCCTGTCAATGAGATATTGATTTTGAGCTGGTATTCCTTTTGCAGTCTACTGTAATTGATAAATATAGAAACTAGAACATTCATATATTTAATGCAGTTGGCACAAATAAATAGTATAATTCATATCTATTTAGTCTATGCTCATTCCAAACAATACCAGTAATTACTTGTTTTGTCATACAATAATCAAAACCATTTTATTGTGTTCCAGCTAAATATGTTCATTTCCCAGAAGTGTTACAGATATTACTCTTTCTACCACAAACCAAACTAAAGCTGTCTATCTCTGGCCAGCTTTAGAGTTTTTGATCTGATTTAAATATCCAACCACAGGCTTGTACATATCTAAGTAATTCTCCAGATGTCAGCACATGCAATACTTTTGCAACATCAGTGCGATTTCCACCATAATGCTGAACACATTCATCATGAGCTTTCCAGCTGTGTGGTCTCAAGAACAGAAGGAAACAATATTGATGGCCTAGACAAGACACTTGATCTATGATGCGCCGACACACATTAACCTGAGCTTCTGTTTTCTTTTATGGCTTTTAACAGTGCTTGCATGGTGAACCAGGTTTTGTCAAATTGATTGTGCATGCTATTGTCTGAAAATATTATCTCATTTATAACTGCAAATGACTCTGTAATTCATATAAACATCCTAATTCATAATTGCTTGGTTATTATTTCAAAACTCCTTTCACTCATATTCTATACTGCTTATCCTGTTTATTTGTCTGCACTTTCTAATAATGCCTAATTTACAGTAGATAACTAATTGTTGAGTCAGCTCTAAATCATTTTCATTTCATTTCATCCTATTCCATTCCATTTCATGGCAGGTCTGGGGCCTATCCCAGGGTACTCAGGGTACAAGGCGGGGTATAGTATACCCTGGATGTGGTGCCAATCTATCACAAGCCACACAAGCACACATACTTACACAATGATGCATACGCTCAGGGCAGTTTGGAAATGTCAGTGCATGTCTTTGGACTATGGGAAAAAACTGGAGTATCCGGAAGAACCCAACAAGCATGGGGTGACTTTCTTAAAATTTTACAAACTTCTCAAACAACTTAGGTCATATAAATTTGCACAAAATAGCAAGACAATTTTCAAATTTAAAGTTTAACAAATTTTGTCCTCTCTGTGACTTAAATTTCCAAACATTGAAAGCCCTCCTCCAAGGTTGCATGTTTGAATCTCACATCCAGTGTTTTATGTTTGCATGTTTTGCCCATGCTTTGTAGGTTTTCTTTGGGAACTCCAGTTTCATCCAATAATCAATCAAAAGACTTGTTCCCTTTTAAAAACTACACTCGATGCTGCGTGAAAACACTATGGGAACATCTCTTTGTTCTCCGGTTGTGAAGCCTGTGTGTATCAAAATACTTCAGCTAATAACCTCAGTCAGGTGACGTCACCCGATAAGGTGCACCTGCAGGTTATAAATAGGAGTGAACCGGAAACATCCTCAGATCTTTTTGTCTTCAGGTCCGCTTTGTGTTTGTGTGTGTGTGTGTGTGTGTGTGTGTGTGTGTGTGTGTGTGTGTGTGTGTGTGTGCGCAACAGAATCACGGTAGGAAAGAAAAACTTTACTTACCGATAATGGCAGACTTGGTTGAGAGATGCGTGCCTCCGTGTGATAGATTTCTTTCGGAGGGCGATCTCCACGACTTTTTCTTTGAGTGCTTGGGTTTCAGGGAGAGTGCGAGCATTGTGATCTCCTCCCTATCAAGGCGCTTCACGCGCGGCTCTCTTTCTTTAAAGAGAAACCGCGAGCCGCGGTGCATTCCTGGGGCTTGCGTGCGTATGAGACGGTATTTCCTCTCTCTCTCTTGCGCTCTCCCCGGATCAGGTAGCTTTTAGCGTCCGCTTCTCAAGCGCGCTCCGGCGCATCTTGTGAGCGGACGGAAGAGACTTCCTCCCTTGCTTCCATGGAGATAGCGTGTTGATTTGGCAGACGCCGATGAGACGGAATTCCCCCTTTCTCTCGCGCTCTCCCCAGATCAGGAAGGTTTAGCATCCGCTTCTCAAGCACGCTCCGGTGTTTTTTGTGAAGGGGCGGAAGAGACTAATAAATAAAAAAATTATAATAATTCCCCAAGCGCTCAAAGTTAGACTACAGGTTTCTGTCGGGTGGCCAGGAGAGGGGCCTCAACGAGGGTCCCTCCCCCTTTTTGGTGACCTCCATGACGAGTTAACTCTTTCATGGAATAAGCCTTATTCATCCCGTTTTATGATGATGCCCCAGATTGAAGAGGGGCTTGCGAGCTATCTCTCTCCTGGGAGCTCATCCTCCCTGAAAAAGCCCACACTGCCCACCAAGCCGTGTAGACTAAAGCGACTGCTTGTCAGGCAGCCATTCAGGCTGGTGCTGCCCTGCACACCATGGTGGTTTTGCAGGCATGCCAGGTTCACTTGCTGAGAGTTCTGAGCACTGGCAGGTCTATCGACGACGCCGAGCCACAGATTTATTTTCTCCGTGCCACCAACTAGACGGCCCGTGCATGACGGCCGTTCTATGGCTGCCGCGGTCGCCAAGGAGAGACATCTGTGACTTAACCTCATGGGCATCAAGGACAGGGATCACATTTTCCTTCTTGATGCCCCCCCTCTCGGCTTCCGGCCTCTATAAGCTATAAACACCGCCGCCACTAGGTTTCAGGAGGCAAAGCTCTACGAGCAGACCTTTGTGAGGTTTCTTCCCTGCCGTGCTCAGGAGTCAGGAGTCTGGAAGGTTCCGACTAGATCTGGTCCCCACGAGGCGTGAGACGCAGAAGGAGAGTTTGGCGAGCCAGCTACCCCCTCGTAGAGACAGGGGAGAGACTCACCGTGCTTTGCAATCCGTCTCAAAAAGAAAAAAAAAAGCACTGGACCTAAGGAGCATCATCTCCACCAAAAAGGAAGTCCTGAGGTTGACGTGCCCAGGGCCACGGGGGTGTCTCCCCCTGGGAAGGGACCAATGGGGGCCATTGTCTAATCTCCGCCACCACTGGAGTTTCGGGAAGCAGCGGTCCCCAGCGAAATGTTAGGTGCTCGGTTCCTTTCTGCCTTGTTTCAGGATGTCGGACACCTAACACGCCCCCTCTGTTGCACATCGTCCTCCGCGTTTTCAATGGCGTGGTCTCCACTTCCATGAAACTGGAACAAGTGCATCTACTGACTTGTTCCACTGCCAGACAGGCTACTTAGGTCAGTATTTCCTGGTTTCCAAGAGAGATGGGGGGGTTGTTTCAAATTTTGCATCTTCTTGGGCTGAACATCAAAATGTTGACAGCCAAAATGAGTGTTTCTCAATTTCAACCAGAGGTTTGGTTTGTGATGGTCAACCTGAACGACGCATATTTTAATATAGAAATATTGCCACAACACAGGAGGTTCCTGAGGTTCGCTTTCGGGGGTGAAGCTTACCAGTATCGGGTCCTTCCATCTGGTCTAGCCCTGTCACTCCGCACATATATAAAATGCACGGATGCAGCTCTGGCTCTATGATTCCAGGGCATCCGTATTCTGAATTGTACGGACGACTGGCTGATCCTGGCTCAGTCTTAGTAGCTAGCGCTTCGACTTTGGGATGTCGTCCTAGCTCATCTCCATTCTTTAAGATTGAGACTCAACGCCACGAAAGGTGTTCTCTTTCCTGTTCAGAGGACAACATATTTGGCGTCACATGAGATTCGATCACAAGGCGGGCACAGCTGTTTCCTACTTATGTCGAATCCATCCTCCAACACCCTGAAGGAAATCAATCTAGGCCAGAAAGTGACTCTTGAAGGTCTCATGGCAGCTGCGTCCACAGTGATACCTTTGGGCCTTCTGCACATGAGAGCATTTTCAGTTGTGGCTAAGAGCCAGGGGATTTCACTCAAGGATACTTTGTATCCCTTCTATGTGATTCAGACCCTGGTTTCTGACTTTGGGTCCCGCTTTAGGTCCGTCTTGTCATTGCAAGATGCTAATGACAGACACTTCCCTCACGGGCTGGGGTGCGGTCTTGGATGGCCGTTCAGCACAAGGGAGCTGGAGAGGTCATCTTCTAGTATGGCACACCAATTGCCTCGAAATGATGGCTCTGTTTCTGGCCCTGAAACACTTCCTCCAGTAGTTGAGAGGCTACCATGTCCTAGTGCGGGTGGACAAAACTGCGGTAGTCTCGTACATAAATCGCCAGGGTGGACTGCGCTCACGCCGCTTGAACAAGCTAGCGCACCAGGTTCTGCTTTGGCACAGGACAAGTTCCTGTCCTTCAGAGCGATTTACATTCCCGGGCACATGAATGTAGGAGCGGACTTGCTATCCAGACAAGCTGTGACACATGAGGACTGGAAACTTCACCCCGACGTAGTCAGTCAAATCTGGGAAAGATTTTATATAGCAGAGGTGGACCTCTTCGCCTTGCAAGAGGCAGCACAATGTCCCCTTTACTACTCTCTGACTCCTCCAGAGCCCAGATTACACCTTTATGCATTTCCTCTGATAGTTCTGCTCCCAGGAGTCCTGGCGAGGGTCCATCAACAGGGTTTGCGCCTCTTATTGATAGCGCCCCATTGGCTGACCAGAGTGTGGTTCTAGGATCTAATATCTCTCCTTGACGACTCTCCCTGGGTGATTCCAGTGAGGAGGGATCTTCTGTCTCAGGTGCAGGGGACAGTATTTCATCCCCGGCCCAAGTTCTGGAACCTTCGCATCTGGCCCCTAAAGGGGACCAACTAAGAGATGCTGGTCTTCCAGCCAGCGTAATTGAAACCAATTGCCAGGGCTCCCTCCACTAGAAGAACTTATGCCCTCAAATGAAGTGTATTTGAAAGTTGGTGCATGGCAAGACATGTAGTCCCAGTCCACTGCCAGATTGTTTCAGTGCTGGAGTTTCTGCAAGAAAAGTTGTCCTCGGGCTTATGCCCTAGTACTCTCAGAACGTACATAGCCGCTATTTCGGCATGCTCTGACCGATGGGGTTTCTGTAGGAAAGCACCATTTAGTTGCCTGTTTTATTTGTGGAGCTAAACGGTTGAGGCCGCCCACTACAGCGACGGTCCCTTCGTGGGACTTAGCTATTGTGCTCGAAGGCCTGGCTGACACCCCTTTCGAACCACTAGAGTCAGCGCCTGTCAGGCTTCTGTCTCTTAAGATGGTTTTTCTTTGGCTATTACTTCTTTGAAGAGGATTGGGGATCTGCAGGCCTGTCAGTCTCCCCATCCTGCCTAGACTTTGCCCCTGGGCTAGTCAAAGCTATTCTGCATCCTCACCCGAACCGTCTTCCAAAGGTTCCATTCTCGACCATGCACCGAGTCATTCTCGAAGCCTTCTGTCCTCCACCTTTCACAGCTCAGGAGCAGGAAAGACTACACTTACTGTGTCTAGTGCATGCTCTTCAGATTTACGTCCACCGCACTAGCCAGTGGCGTAAGTCAGAGCAGCTTTTCATTTGCCATGGGGGCCGCAACCGGGGGGCGGCCGCCACTAGACAGACGCTGTCACACTGGGTGAGAGATGCTATTGCCCTAGCCTATGAGGCGCGTGGTCAAACTTCGCCTCTGGGAATCAGGGTTCATTCGACCAGGGGGATTGCCTCATCAATTGCTGTGACAAGAGGCGTCTCCTTGCAGCAGGTGTGTGATGCGGCAGGCTGGTCCTCTCCACACACGTTTGATAGTCTTGATGTCAATGCTACTCCGGGCTCACGGATCCTCGAGTCAGCATCCCAGAGCTAGGTCTGAGACCTCCTTGGCTATTGTGTGCACAGTCTACACAACGTGGGGGTTCAGACACTTGCAGTGTGGTGGCATTGGTATTCTCATTCCCATAACGTTTTCACGCAGTATTGAGTGTAGCTTTTGAAAGGGAACATCTCGAGTTACTTAGCTGTAACCCTGTTCCCTGATAAAGCGGGAACGAGCTGCTGCGCTTCAATGCCACACTGCTGGCGTGCCTGGATGTTTCAGACAAAATTGACCTGAGGATTTCCGGTTCACTCCTATTTATAACCTGCAGGTGCACCTTATCGGGTGACGTCACCTGACTGAGGTTATAAGCCGAAGTATTCTGCGTTTTTGATACACACAGGCTTCACAACCAGAGAACAAAGAGATGTTCCCATAGTGTTTTAACGTGACATCTCGTTCCTGCTTTATCAGGGAACAGGGTTACAGCTAAGTAACCTGAGATGTTTTGTAGGATAATTGTCATTTCTAAATCTTATGTGGTGTATGACTAGATGTGTGAGTATACTTTGTGCACTTTGTGATAGGTTGGATGGTCATTCAATGTGTCCCCAATCTTGTGCTGTTAGTTTCCAGGGATATTTTTCTTATGTCTACGTGTTCTGAACTTCCATGACCATTAAGTTTATAAACAGTTAATGACAATGAATATGTGAATATTGTTGTGCTTGCTTTTCAATGAGGACATTTAGGAGTAATTAACTGAAGGAGTAATGAACTTAATGTTTTCCCCCCACCCCTACCCTAAATTTTAAATAATTTCTTTTTTCAGGTAATATCAACGGTTTCTTAAAAATGGATTGAAGAAACACATCATGCAACAACAACCTTAATGTTTTATTTAATATACCTTATTATTGCTTGGATAATTGGTATACAGTTTGTTTATTGTTTTGTTAAATGATACAGTGCCTCTAATAAAGATTTCTTCAGAAGTTGGACTTACCTGAAAGGATGCTTGCCGATTTCATTTTCATCCCACCAAACTAATGAAAAGATGTCTGATTGAAGGTCAACAATATTAAACACATATTGATTAATTAAATGCTAATATAATTTAATTAACAAAAAGATGATTATTGATTTTAAATAATTAACATGTCCACAGAACCTGAGAATATATAAATACTAATACTGTAAATTTGACAAGAAAATGGAAAAAAATGGAAGGATTATGACAGGAAGGGCATCTGCCGTAAAACCTGTGGCAGAATTTGTGGATCAAAAGATCTGATGAGGCAACCCCTAGAATAAAAGGCCAAAAACACCCAAAAAAGGTAAATTATTACTTCAATAAAAGTAATAAATGGTAAGGAAAATTAAGCCGGTTATTTTCCATTGTTATATTCCATCCATCCATCTAGAAATCTTCGTAGTCCAACCAGGGACTGTGGTGCCATTGGTGACCATTGTATTTATTCCCATTTTTATGACCGTGGTAGGACTTTCCTTCAACAATTTCCTGCACATTTACACACTACAGGCAATTTTGGAATGCCAATTAGTCTAATCTGCATGTCTTTGGACCTTAGTGGGGACCCAGGGTATCCAGACGAAACCCATCAAGCACAGGGAGACCATGCAAACTCCATGCACACAGACCCTAAGGCAGTAATCCAGTCTGGACCCTGGGGCAACGTCACTAACTTTTATTTTTTAGATTCTTGCTTAATCTACTCATTATCAACTCATTATGTCACTCTGGCCACTTCCAAACATTTTAATCAAATTTAATTAATCCTTATAGCCATCTCATTCCCTTTGATGAATATAAATCAATGTTTCATGTGATCAGTGTGTAATAAATGTCCTGAGACCCTGGATTGTCTCATAGTTTAATAGAGGTTATCATCACAGCCAGTAGAAGCTGAATTTGTGGAAATAGTAAACTCAGTTGGTTAAAGTAGAACCACACTTGATATGTTAACTGTTTTAGCATCATAAGCTGAATGCAAAACTACAAATAAAACTTGTTAACCTGAGTCCAAGTGCTAACATTTCACGTAAAACTTCAAGTGATTACTAGTTATACCCTGCATTGCTGCTGTTGTATTGGGTTGCGGTGTGGTTTGCTGCTTAAGAGGTGTCATTTAGTTGGTAATCTGGCGAGGGACACAACCTAATTGTGGTATTGATGGATTAATTTAAAACACATACACAATCATCAAAAATTTCACTGCTGCTAGCTAACATTAGATTACACAGTAAGAAAATGACCACTACGACAAAAATGGGCTTACCTCTACAGTATGTGTTTAATGTCATGGAGAATTATGGAGGCATGCAGAGAAAGCATTTGAAATCAAATTACTCTTTTTTCTTCCAACATCTTGAGAAAAAAGAATCTTTCAGATAAAGCCACAGGTGTTGAGGTGAATAGAGTCAAGCCTTTTTTTTTTTTTTTTTTGCAGGTGCTTAACATTACTGTAGGCTGTAGCCCTGATCTTCCATCAGTAACATCATTTGTTGATATACATAGGTGAAACCAACAGGCCAAAGCCCATCATCCAAAATGAGGCATGCACTTTACCCTAATTGAAGTATTTTTTTCTACTCAAAAGAAAGAAGAATGACAGATGTTGCATAATATACAAGGAGCATTCAAGCCAACCTGAGACTTTTGATTGTGCAGAATAATAGACATAACACAGTTAGGAGAGAAAAAAAACAATCTTATCCCTTGCTACACTGATGCACTCATCCTAGTCTTGCACTAGCAATAGCACTTTCACCATCAAGGTTAAAAAAGTGCAGTGGCAAAGAGGCACATGATCTGCGATTCATGTCTGAAACGCTCATCCACCAAAAACTCCTTTTATGGTCCACATGTGGAAATGGCTTAGCCAAGTTATGCAACGATTTTCAAGGATCAAGTGTTCCAGTCACTGAATGCTCACATGAACGACTGTAGAAGTCTCCAAGTCACCTTGACTGGGATCATCATTCATGGACTTATGGCCTTCTTTAAACAGTGTACACCATTCAAATGGATTACTGAAGCATCGCCTCATCGTTGTTTATTGCCATTGGTTTCACACCATCATTCAAGAGAAATTTCTGGTTCGACTTGAATATACAGTATAATACTATATAATATAATGTATACTTATTTTATAATATAATGTATACAATATTTTACTTTGTATTGTAGTTGAGTAAAAGAATCCATCATCCAAAATGGAAATACGCAAGTAAAGCACAGATACTTGTATATTTATTTAAGTACAACAAAGAATTACATTTACTTGTTACTGTCCCCCTTTGGTAAGTCTTTGTCCAGATCCAGAGAACAGCCTGAATCAAAAATCAGGAACAGAGAAAATATGAGAATGTTCTACACAATATAGTGTTGATTGCTGTTATTTTGAGTTCTCTACATGCCTTTCTTCATGTTTGACACATGCCTTTTTTCTTGCAAGAATTTGCCAAGAAACAAAGGCAAACAAATATGATCTAAATAGAGTTCATGATTACATCAAATGACCAGAGAGAGAGAGGGAGCTGTGGAAGAATTAGGATCCTAGTGAGTTTCTAGTGTCAGACATGAATGGGAGCTCTACTCTGTAGATTCTTTTGTGAGCTATGCAATTATTGTAAACAAGTTAGAAATGACTTTCACAACACCATCAGACAGCAGAGATTTTTCAGCGTATCATCAAGGCTTCATTTGCCTTCATTGCTCTCACCTGTTAATCAGCATTGCTTTCACCAGAGGAGAGACAGAGTGCTGAGGAGTATGGGCTTGGCGTCGTTATACAGCAATTACTCAGATCCCGTGCTTCGGGCATTTGATATGCTCTGAGTCGATAAATGAGAGATGAAATCAATATGAGTTCAGTGCAAGCAAATCAGGTGAATTCAGCCATGACTACCTGATGAAAATTTTCCATTAGCTGAAAGATATCATGCGAACTTCCTTACACATGAGGTATCATGATTTGTATTTGAATAGTGCATATACAGTACAGTATATTCCTCAGTTTTACTTTATTTTTTAACTGTTATCTGTTTGGTTACTATAATCCATGGTAGTTACTATATTATATCAAGAAAGCTTAATTATAAACTGGAAATTTAGTGCATTACAATTGTTCAATATTAGCTATTCATTATAGGTATGTGTCTTGTTTTTTTCCCCAATAAAAATAATATTTTCGCATTTATATTTATAAGGTCTACAAATGCAAATGAATATAGAAAGTTTGGGTCTCTGGGAATTGACATTTACATCTGGTGTGTATGAAATAACATCTTGAAATGTGGAAATTCTTCAGAAGGCAGTGTATATAGAAGTCTAAAAGCTGGAAGAGCTGTCTGTTCAGCACCCTTTAGAAATACCACCAGAGACAGTCCTAGGTTCGTGCCTGTCAACTTTTGGAAGCTGTTAGATTGATATCTGATACTCCACAAAATCTATGCTGACTCCAAGTCAGACAGGTGAAGTCATGGTGGGTTGTGAACTACAAGATTTGACATTATCCCCGAAGTGTCAGTCAAACTGACCTGAAACCCTCTGAGGGGAATTGGCAGGTGGCCAAACTGTGGAGAAAAAGGCAGAAAAAGCCCACCCGCCCTGAAATTACAAAGAGTGAGAAGCTTTCTATAGAAGCTCCCATGTTCACCAAGGTATTACATTCTATCAGTTATAATATTTGAAGTGAAACAGCTTTGCTTAAAATCACTGGTGTGTATATGACCACCAAAGGGACACATGCTGGGAATTTGATTTCCACTGAAGCATTCATTTATAATTGGCTGTTTTATTAACTTCTTTCTTGTCAGCTAACACAAGGAGCATCAGCACATGTTGGTTAATGGGCATATTAATTCTTTTATGTGTTGACTGTGTCAAAATTTCTTGGCTTTAACATCCCCAGAAGGAGTTTAGTTTAGACACTATGTAGCTGCTACGACACCATACCGTACAATAGTGTGATTACATAACAAAAACAAAACTTACATTTTTATAACTTTTTAAAATGGTTTGTCTTTCTTTTAATTATTTTTTTCATTTATAATTTCTGTAAGATACAGTATGACATCCCTCAGGAATGGAGAGAATTACGAGCCAAAGGTAATAATAAAATTTTGATTATCCAGAAATTACAACAACTTTCTCAATAAACATAATATTCCTGATTAGTTCTTAATGTTTTACTTAATGAGCCTAGTGAAATAATGAGAAAACTAAAATTGTATTGAAAAACACTACCTCAGGTTCATTTAAGAAATATAATTTCCTTAATTTTAACCTCCGTAATATGCACAAAATGTTTTTAATATTCACTTTTAATTCTATCTATCTATCTATCTATCTATCTATCTATCTATCTATCTATCTATCTATCTATCTATCTATCTATCTATCTATCCATCCATCCATCCATCCATCCATCCATCCATCCATCCATCTATTAATTAAATTAAGCAACCAAGCAATTCAACCTTGGATTTTTGCCTTCAGTACTTCAGAAATAATTTCCTTTTTTTTTTTTTGCATACACTACCTGTTAGGGAGGCATGGCGGCTTAATGGTTAGCACTGTCGCCTTGCACCTCTGTGTGCATGGAGTTTGCATGTTTTCCCCGTGCTTGGTGGGTTTCCTCTGGGTAGTCTGGGTTACTTCCATAGACATGCAGATTAGCATATTTTGCATTCCCAAAGTGTTGGTAGTGTGTGTTAGGGTGTACCTATGTCTTTTGGGATAGAGTATAGGCCCCCTGCAACCCTGTACAGAGGATAAAGCAGTATAGACAATGAGCGATGACTTTACCTGGAATTTTGGCACTAGAAATTACATCAACACAATCTAGCAGTAAAGAAAATCTCACCCACTCAATCATTTAAACTGCTTAATGCTGTATTCAGGGTCACGGGAAGGAGCCTATCACAGGAGACTTAGGGCACAAAGCGGGATACACCCTGGACAGGATGCCAATCCATCGCAGGGCACAGACACGCACACATACACTAGGGCCAGTTTTGGGAATGCCAATTAACCTAACCTACATGTCTTTGGACTGTGGGAGAAAACCGGAGTACCCAGAGAAAACCCACCAAGCACGGGGAGAACATGCAAACTCCATGCACACAGAGACAGGAATTGAACCTGGCCAGGAACCGAACCCGGACCCTGGAGGTGCAAGGCGACAGTGCTAACCACTACGCCACCTTATTTCTGAACTCCATATTGCACTGAACACATTGATTCATATCCATATATCTAATCCGCATACATAAGTTACTGCAGCTTCTTTTCTTTAATCAATTCATGTGTGCTTTATAGCCTTTCAAGTCCGACATAAAAATTAACATTAAATATAGATACAGATATATAATTTAATGCCATATGTTCATCCCTACCTGTTAAAAAAAATGAGATAATGCAACAAAAAAGTTTTATTAACTAACCTTCAATACTTTTCCACTAAAGCTTAACTGCCTTAAGATTCACTTTATTCCTTAGTTTACCTTATGCATATTGTTTAATAATTAAATTACTTTTATTTCTTCTCCCTTTCTTCCTCTGGTCCTACTTCCTCATCTCTATTTGTTCTTACTTTTACTTTTTCTATATTCTGTTTATTTTATATGATGTGCTTTTTGATTATTTTTCCACCTATTATTATTATTATTTTTGTCAGGAGGTGATTCTTATCATTTCATATATTGTACAGATACAGATCTTGGTCTGCATTCTCAAAAGCATTGTGGTATAAACATATTATTAGTGCTCCTATCACTTGCCTGCTTTCTCCCATAAGTAAAACTGGCCACAGTAATCTATAAACTGAGCCAACTAAATGGAAAATATACCGATGGAAAATAAAGCACTTCTCATAAAGTTTAGCTTTATAAAACCCTTATGAATTATAATTGAGAGACCATATTGGCATTTAAAAAATAAACTCTTAACACAAATGATTACAATGGCAAATTTATATTAAAAAATAATAAATTGTAATAGTCAGATAAGAATTGTGTATAATAGTGTACGCAGACTTTGATATTTGAATTGTCACTTTTCTACTGTCACTTGTCTGTCGCAGTAATATGACCTTTAAATTATGTGCCATGCAGGTATAAATATTCTTTTAATTCAGTGCAAAAACAGTGTAAAATCTGAAATGGCAATTCTCATTATATTTTTCCATATAACTGATTTATTGCTTCAATAATAGATAATAGACGCTGCTGTATTTCATCACACCGACTCATATTTTCTCCCTTGAAAATCTTTAGCAGGTATCCCACTAAGAACACACGTCCAAATAATGCTCTGAGAACAGCTTCAAAAGCCTAAATTAAAGGTTATGATATTTCTATTCAATAACATTTGAACATCTCTTGAATGTCCAATAGTTAAAATTAAATTGCATTCAATGTTTATTTCAGACATCCATATAATATTGCAGCTTGAATCTACATTACTTTTACATGTAAACTTTGGTACAGTATGGTTTTATTTACAACAACTGAAGCATAATTCCACATACATTTCCCTTTGGTAGTCAACTCCATGTTCATGTTGTCTCTATCACACCAGCTGCATTTTATCATTGTATACACAGCATCTTCATTCCATGCACTACATGACTGCCTGTGCAGGAATAGAGAAAAGCAAATATTATATGGTTATATTTTAGTTTTCTTAGCTATATACCACATATAAATTATATAAGACATACAAGACTTACATGCTAGGAGCTGATTTGTACAGACATGATTTGGAAGGCTGTCTAATGTTGTGTGTTTTTAGGTAAGTGCCTTTTTATCCTTGTCCTGTGAAGGTCAGGGATGTAATTCAGTGGAAAGCCTCTTCCTCATGCAATGCTTTATATTCATAAAATCACTTCATGACTTTATAAATGAATTAATTTATTCATGTTGACTTGAAAAATAAATAGAGAAAGTCATATTACAACATGTCTGATGAGTGTGATGCATTGAATATAGACATGACTACATGTTTCCCCCAATTAACTTTGATTATTTAGTTCTTAATTTGCTACATAAGCAGTCATTCATTGTATAAAATTTGGGAAATGCCCCAAATCTGCACATTTTAATAGCATTTTAAAAGTTTTTTTTTGTCATCACAACAAAAATAAATCATGTGCAGAAAATCTACTGTGGCTATTAGATGATACTGTGTATTTAGATCAGCTAAGTGACTTGTTAGGGGGATTTTCCCTGTGCTTTAAAAAAGATTTATAAGTTAATGTCTGCTGTATTAAATTGGTAGGATATTGTCTTGTATTACAATAAACTATTTCATCAATCTTAAGCCTTCAGGAATAACTGAGTCTTACAGGCCTGACCTTTAGCTTCACCATAGTCTGGTACAGTTCATCAATAATCATGACCAAGAATCAAGCTTTTTTTTTTTTTTTTTTTACAGAAAAAGGCAATTTTCAAGACTGGACTACTGCAACTCACACCTGGCAGGTCTGCCTCTGTGTGTCATTTGACCTCTGCAACTGATCCAGAATGCAGCTGCATGACTTGTTTTTCGATCTTCCTAAATTCTCCCACACCACTCCACTACTTCATTCCCTCCACTGGCTTCTTGTAGCTGCCTGTATCAGCTTTAAAACACTTATGCTTGTCTCAAGGCCAACAATGGACTAGCACAGAGCTACTTTAAAGCACTTATCACACTTTGCACCGCACCACGATCCCTCTGATCCTCTAGCATTGCTCGACTGGTCTCACCATCTCTCAGGGTACAAGGAAGGCATGCATCAAGACTATTTTCTGTTCTGGCACCTGGGTGGTGGAATGAACTTCCTTTAGATGTCTGAACAGCTACAACATTGGCAGTCTTCATATGAAAAGACCAGCCAATATACAGTGTATATATATATATATATAATTACAG
Organism: Clarias macrocephalus; assembly: GCA_011419295.1. Classification (NCBI taxonomy): domain Eukaryota; kingdom Metazoa; phylum Chordata; class Actinopteri; order Siluriformes; family Clariidae; genus Clarias; species Clarias macrocephalus. Next base: position 90,302 of record JAAGKR010000822.1, read on the forward strand.
GATATATAGGAATATAATGTATCTTGGGGAAAAAAGAGAAATTGAACTAAGCTTCCATTCACTTTTTTAATCTGACTGAATGGTCAACTGTGGTGACCCCTTGACACGAGAGGCTAAGAGACTAACAACATTCAAAGACAAAAACCAAAACAACGGTGCATGTCTACTATGAAGAAAAGCACATAGACAACACAAAATAATAGTAATATTATATACACTATATTGTGTATATTTTACACAACATTCTTATGTCTGTTTTCTGATTATTTTATTCTGGCTATTTCCTGCATTACTAGAGGTGGACAATAACACTAACTCACTCTTCATCTATACCGCTTTATCCTGTATTCAGGATCACGGGGGGCCTGTATCCTATCCCAAGAGACTTAGGGCACAAGGCAGGGTACACTCTGGACAGGGTGCCAATCCATTGTAGGGCACACATACATACTATGGCAAATTTGGGAATGCCAATTAACCTAACCTACATGTCTTTGGACTGTGGGAGGAAACCAGAATACCCAGAGGAAACCCACCAAGCACAGGGAGAACATGCACACAGAGACGGGTATCGGACCTGGACCCTGGAGGTGCAAGGCGACTGTGCTGACCACTACACCACCGTACCACCTCTGGACAAAAGTGCATGTTTAAGGATCTGTTCTGTACTTAAGTATTTCTATTTTGGGAGACTTTTACATTTACTCCACTGCAACACAAAGTACTGCAAATGTTGTACAATATATTATCCATCCATCCATGCATCTAGGAACCTCTGTAGGGTTCCTCTGCTAGGTCCATGGAGGCCAATATTGATCAGCATTGTATGTTTTTCCATTTTACAATGGTGGTGGGACCTCCAGTCAACATTTACATGCTCATTCACACACTACGGGCAATTTGGGAACGCCGATTAGCCTAATCTGCAGTACTTTGGGAGGAAACACTAGACAGGAACATGCAAACTCATGCACACAGACCCCGGGAATTGAACCTAGAACCTGGAGAAAGTGCTAACCATTAAGCCACCGCGCCACCCTTGTAGTCATTAATGTGAAGAAAATGAATGTGCATTTTTGAATTCCTGTATATTTTGGATTTGGACTAAAAACTAAAAAACAAGCAAGTTTTCACTGATCTTTTTATTTATTTATTTGTCTGTTTGTTTATGTTTAATAATACACACACTCAATCTGTTGCAAAGTTTAGTTGAGTACATCCAACTGCACAAGCACTGCTACTTACAGTATGAAACCGGTGCTGTCAGCATTTTGCCCAGTCCCATTGCTCAATGTGCTCATTTAGCAGGCTTTATTTAATTATCGAAATTCATTTTTGTGAGCTTCATTATGATGCATTTGTGTAATCCAATTATCTAAAACAGAAAACAGAATACTTTTACATCTCTTTCATACACAGCTTCTAAAACATTTTCGATTTCCTCCACTGTTGCCACGAATTCCTCTGGCCAATCTCTCTCTGTCTCAGCTGTAATTTTGGTGACCATCAGGAAGGTTTCTCTGCTAGAAGGTCATTGATCTTTGTTAAAGACACACCCAAAATACACAGCTTGTTGCTACCCTGCTAGATTAGAAGAAGCTGAGAAACCACAAGGCCTGCTTGCAGCAGTCTGACGGATTATCGACCTCTCTATTGATTTTTAACCAGAAGCAGGAGGTTGGATGGGAAATAAATAATTCTAGTTGACTGCTTGAGACAACCTCTCAGATGTCTAAGACACAGAAGTCGCAGTGAATAGGCTGGTACAAGATGTAAACCATGCCTGTGGATGTGTCGTGCAAACTGTTTCTGACTGTAGATTGATGACACTGAATCGTCTGTTTTAACACTGAATCTACACAATGTGTGTTGTAGCACAGTTTGTCTTTGGCAAGAGGTAGAAAAGTAGAGGAGGTGTTAGTCTATGACTCAACATCAGCACCCTGCAAAGCATCAGATTGTTTTCTGTTCTTGGATGTGAAAAATCCATGCAAGAATTAGATGTAATCTATATTTGTGAGATGGTGAGGAAACAAAGCACCAGCTGAATTCCAAAAGAAAAAGGGAATAGGAAACACAAAAGCACACAAGTGTATAGAAGACATATGGAAAAAAGCAGTACTTTGGTTGGGATAATCAGATTAATTGCAATGATCATCTTATTCAGTCTACAGCACTGTAGGATGTATTGCACTAATCAGCCATAAAGTTAAAACCATTAAACCCACCTAGGATTTAGGTTCGTCTTGTGCTCCTGTCACAGCTCTGTCCCCTCCACAGTACCTTTGGGTGTGTGTGGATTTTTTTGGGTGCTCTAGGTTGTGAGGTGGGGCCTACATGGATCAGAATTGTTTCTCCCACGCATCCCATGGGGAATCAGATTGAGATCTGGGGAATTTGGAGGGCAGATAAACAATCGTAAATTCCGTGCCTGCTAAGCCCCATGCCGGCAGGCTGTGATGCACAGCATTGATTTTTTTTCAACTGCATTGGCTTTTATGTGGGATCGGGCCAGGTTGGTTGGCCTGTGGTCCCGGCAGGCATAGATGGACCTTGAGTGCCCATGATCCTGTCACCGGTTTACTGGTGGGTAATCAGTCTTATTCAATCCACCTTGTAGTGGTGTTAATGTTATAGCTGAGTTCAGGGTAATATGTTTGTGTATACTTTCTGAAAAAATACGTAGGTTTCCTTCTACCTCCCAACGATATGTCAGAACATGGATTGCCTAAGTGTGAATGAATATACAAATGTGTGTGCAGTGTACAATAGTGCACTGCTATGTTCCATTCTGGGTGTATTCCTGCATTGTGATCAGTGGTCCCTGGAAAAAAGTGACAGAATAAACAAAGTTCCTTTTTTGACAAAACATCATGCATAAGCACTCACTCATCATCTACACCGCTTTATCCTGTATTAAGGGTCGCAGGGGCCTGGAGCCTATCCCAGGAGACTTGGGGCACAAGGTGAAGTACACTCTGGACAGGTTGCCAATCCATCGCAGGGCACACACACTCACTCACACACTACGGGCAATTTGGGAACACCAATAAACCTAACCTACATGTCTTTGAACTGTGGGAGGAAACTGGTGTACCCAGAGGAAATCCACCAAGCACAGGGAGAACATGCAAACTCCATACATACAGAGACGGGAATCGAACCCAGACCCTGGAGATCCAAGGCGACAGTGCTAACCACTACATCACTGTGCTGCCATCATACATAAGCAAACAACACAAAACATTAATTGGTTTATTTTCTACAATGCATAACCTGTTCAGGTTGCAGGAAACTTGGAGCCTATTCCAGAAGACTTCAGGCACCAGGCGGGGTGACACCCTGAATGGGGTGCTAATCTATTGCAGGGTGCACACACTCATACACTATGGGTAATTTGGATGGGCAAACCTAATCTGCATGTCTTTGGACTGTGGGAAAAAAACGGAAAGAACCCAAAGTGAGAGGCCTTTGGGAGGCCTATAACACAAAACAAAAAAACAAAAAAGGAAGAAAAAAGGTACAATTGAGGTAGAATAGGAAGACAGTACTGTTTTCAGCCTACCATATATAAGAGAACAACTCTGTCGACAAGTGCCAGACAGACATCGATTTGATATCCATTCTCTAATCATACTGTATGCGGATCTCATTTAGTCACTACATGCTCATATGATTACAAAATAAAAAGCTTGATATACTGATTTTACTTCCCATTTGAAAATTAGATTTACATCTCTCAGTAAGGAAAATAATATTGTTCTAGATCGTGTGAAATCTCCCAACAGATCCTCTCAGTGAGTGCATAACTTTTTTCACAACTTTAAAAACATTAGGTTGCTAATCCATGCTGACACTCTAGGTGGACCAGATACCTTCCGCTCCAGTAATAATTTTCTTCTGGCTAAGAGACAAGTAAAGGCAAATGGCTTCCTGTTCTCTTGTCGGCATAAAAATCCAATCTTCCGGTAATCCAAAAATATCAATTTTAAAGCAAGATCTTGTTTCCACAACAAGCCCCATAGAAAAAACCTAATGATTATTGTACTCCAAAACTGTTCGAATAGGACAGGCCCAGAATATATGGGTTACATTGGCTCCAGTTAATGACGATACAATAATTTGGATATAGAATATGTATAATATATAGGAGGAGGTCATGCCAGTTTCATTATTTAAAGCATTATTCCCAGTGATATCAGACATTTTCACCTCAGATTCATTCTCCCAGTTTGCCCGAAACATAATAAGCACTGAATACTTAAGACATTATAACGTTATATCAGAAGCATTATAACCGGGAGCCTCAATAGTTTGTATAATAGAGGAAACGTGCACATTTTTAAAGGATTTTGGTCAGCTTTTATTTTTACGCTGTCTGGTGGTCAATGCACATTTCTAGATTTTTCTCACATCTTGTGCGCTAGCAGACAAATAACTAGCCTAGAATCGAGCAAAAGCATTTTTCACTCTTGCTTGCTCACTCACTTACTGCGTAGTCATATGTGTGTGATTTTGCACCTAGACATTAAATGTATGTAATAAAGATGGTTCTTGGGTGTACTAAAAAATACAATTCTGCAGGTATGTTCAGGAGCATATCTAGATTTGATTTTGGTGGCAGTATAAATGATGAATCTGAAAATATCTAAAGGGAGTGAATTTTTCAGTTCACAATTCATATGTCAGTGAAAGGCATGAAAAGGTAGTGAAGTAACTGAATTTTGTAAGGTTTTAACAAAAGGGCTTCACAGTCACAGTGTAAATGCGGGTGTTAAGTCTTATTTTCCAAAAACAGGAATCACACAAGAAATCAAACAGCACAGGTGAAAAAAACTGACATGTGCTTATGGTGCAGTGCATACTGGGAACTAACAGAACAAACATCAACAATAAACGCCCAAAACACATCAGAGTCCATGGGTGCACATCACCCTCCATCCATGCCACCGAAATAGTTTACCAGGAGGTAAAAAAAAAAAAAAACACCATCAAGTTTGCTGTATAGTGTGGCACTATAAAGCATATTTTGGAAAATACAAGGGCAGGAAGTGATGATCTTAGAAAGGATTCTGCTTTTAACATGCACCAGTCTACATCCAGGGATTGGACCAAAAATAGTACCATCTGGATGTTCACTGGGAAATAGGAGTACAAACAATTAAAATGCCCGCTGAAGTAGCTCCATGGACATACTAGGTGGTTTTACCAAGTGGAATTTGCATAAACAAATCATTCTTTATATAGGAGGTTTTGATATTTTAGGCCTCAGTGACGTATCCCACAGGGGAATTTCCCCTTATCAAGGGAAATTGACATGATTGCAACCTTTTAGCAGATTAAATCTACCTCATAAAGATCCAGGGGTGGACTGATTGAGTATAATGCGTCAATATTCATAAATACAATTTAAAAAAATATGTAATCGTTATTGTAATAGTAATGTAATAGTTTCTCCTCTAATTAGATTCTTAAGTGTCTCTCACACAAAATCAGACTTATTTATTAAAATAAAGTTATATATTGATACTGTTGTAACTGTGTGGATTTTCTGGTCTGACAGTATAGTTGTATTGAATCTTTATGTTGGACATTCTAAACTTCAGGAGAAAGAGAGATAACAGGTGCATGATATGACTCCATGATGGTGGAGAGTTATTTCTTTCCACAGGAGCATCTATAAAAAAATTAATTATTCTGGAATAGGAATGGTAAACAAAAAAAAAAAAAAAAGAAAAAAAGAAAAAAAGAAGAATACACTCTGCTGTTTGAAAAGTGAAATCTCTATGGGACTGTGCACCGCACTTGTTCACTTGTTTTGAATGTTGATAATGCTAAGGGCATTTGGAAAGAGAAATAGATTTAGTTGTGGAGCGATCAAAGGCAAGGTCTATCATGCAATTCAAATCCTGTCCTGAAATAAAAAACAAATGCCAAGTATTTAAATCAGGGAATAGGGAGAGGAGCTTTTTTTTTTTTTTTTTTTTTAATGAAACCTACATCCACCCAACTTGGGGCATATACATTAACCAAATGAACAGTGACGTCATAATGTGCCTGAAACTATAATATATCAACCCTTAGGATATGAAATAATTGCAGGTTTTGTAAATTATTTTTTTTTTTTTTGGTGAATCAGGATGACTGTTCCGCTAGCCTTGGAGGTAAAATTTGAATAAAATACCTGACCCACCCATGGTTTCCTGAGTCTAAAGTGGTCATTGAGATTCAGATGTGTCTCAATGAGATAACATAATTTCAGATGACATTTTTTTAATGGGAGAAAAATTTTCATTTAAACGCTTGACATCCCAACTGTTGTTAGTCTTTTGGCTGCTCCCATCAAGGTGTCACCATGGCAGACCATCAATCCACATAACAACTTGGCACAGGTTTTTACACCGGATGCCCTTCCTGATGCAACCTGACACTGCATACAGTGGCTGGGTGGTATGGGGTGTGACAACCCACCGAGTGCACCAGTATGACTAAAAATTCTCCTTTTTTAAAAATGTAAATCTTTATATCAAGTATGCGGGACTGATCTCTTGTCCATGTTAGGATTATCCCAGTAAAAAAGGAACATAACGTAAGAAATAAAACTATGCTAGCAACACTGCCATGATAAAACAGACAAGTGCCACCAGCAAGCCCTGTTTTTCCTCTGCTAGATTAGTTAGTTAAACATTGCAGGACCTTCTAAACCCATGAAGCTTCCCCTTTTCCACTTTCCTAAATCTACTCAGCAAACACCATCTGAGACTTAGAAAAACATAATATTCTCTCTCTGTCAAGATTCTGCAAATGGGTTACAATGTCACTGGCTTTATAAGCAATATAAAAATGTTAATAAAGCTCATTAATGATGTTCAGTAGGTTTTAATGATTTGAACAGGCCGGTATGCATTTGTGCAAGTGTATACATGATAATATATAATAATACACAATACAATGTAACAGTGCGCACATGATATATTTATGGTAATGGGTAAAGATATCGAAAGTGATTACAGTATTATTAAATCTAACACAATAATATTAACTCCAATAAGCATATTTAATTAATGTTAATTACTGATACAAAGCCAAACGCAATAGCTCAAGAAAAAGTTCAGGATCAGAGTCATATATTCAACATATTTTAATATTTATAATAGCTAAACAAAACAAACAAAAAAACCTGTATTGTATAAAATAAATACAATTTGAGTAAAAAATAAACAAATAAAAAGAAAAGCACAATGCCATGGATGACATTATGATGATGCTCATTCATATCTGTGAGCTAAGAATCTTATCTGAAGCTTAAGTTTGAATATTTTTGCTGGTGTCTATGTAAAGGATATTAGAAAATGGTTTGTTCACAGAAAAGAAATATTGCTGAAGATCAATTCTAAGTAGTATACTAAGTAATATCAACTCTTTTGTGTATATGCATTTGTATACTGTATGTGGGTTCACAAGCTTTTGTAATGTAATTTTTTACATAATGTAATTTTCACTCACTTAAATCCTTTGTAAACCTCTTAAATTTAGCAAGTAATGCTAAGACTGTTAATTCTGATTGGCTGTTTCCGTACCAATCAGACTCTGATTGGTCTGCTGTTGCACATTGTCAGGCCGTGTGTGTTTGTCTGAAGTCTTGATGCAAGGAGAGAACATTTGAATGAGCAAAAACTATTTGTGTATGTTTAATAAATGAATTTCTCTGTTCAGTAGAGAGGCACTAATATGACGCCATATGTTTTGACTTGTTGAGCAGCAGTGCTACCTTGCAGGGCTGAAGGGCAAGAGTTTGGACTGCAGTGTCAGCTGTTTGTGTTTAATACTGTATTCTAAGAAACCAACTTGTGTGTTTTCATATCATTAAATGTACTTGTTTAAACATTGTGGGATTTATTGCTGTTTTTATCTATGTCATGCGGGCTTACTCAACATTTTAATATCCAATGCTGCCATTTCTTTTACTTTACCAATCAAACTATCACTAGCTCGGGATGCTGGCATGGCTGTTTCTATTTTGAATTGGTCCTTTTGGGCCCTAATGTGCTCAACCTTAAGTTGAATAATAAGAAATGATTTCTATTTTCAGTAATAACACAAATGAGAAAACAACTTATTTCAAAAGCTGACTTGAAGGATTCCACCTTGCTGCTTATGCCAGTAATGCAGTATGAGAAGTCCTCAAACAAAATTATTTTGTCAAATGATGATTCATTGTTGCACAAAATTTCTACAGTGCATATTTTTTAACACTAAGGAAACATTCTTGCTTATCAATTTTAAAACTACTAGGCATATTCTTATAATGGACTTATTCTTATAAGTATGATTTTTAATAATAAAAAATGTATGTTGATTATTAAAGCTAATGGCAAGTTCAAAATAAACAAATCATATTAGTCTGTAAGCATTCATGGTCTAAAGTATTTCTGCTATCCATTGTACAATTCCTGCTATCTGCTATCTCTGTCACTTCTTGGTTTGCTCATCAGAGACAATCTAATCATTTTGATTCATACATACAGTGGAACCTTGGATTGCAAGCATAATTTGTTCCGGAAGGCTCATATATCAAAACACTTGTAAATGAAAGTGAATTTTTCCATAAGAAATAAAGGAAACTCAAATTATTCATCCCACAGCTAAAAAAATAAAATAAATAAATACATAAAAATAATGAATACAAAATATAAAGTACATTTTTTAAACCTGCACTTTACCTTTCAAAAAAGTAGGGTGTGTGTGTTTGTGTATGTGTGTGAAGCTAAAGTGAGAGGAGAGGAGAAATAAGCCCCTCCCCTCTTCCCCTTCTCATCTTAAATCATATAAACCTTCCTCCTCTCTTATTTGAGTTTCACACACACGCGCACACACAACAGAAACACTGTTTTATCGGGAAAATAAACAAGAAATCTCTCTAACGACACTCGAGTGAGCGCAGACTAACAGAATCACTGCTGTAAAGTAAAAATAAACCAAATGAACCTGCACATTATCTTTGAAAAAAATCAAGTGTACAAACATATACAAATACAAAATAAAATATGTTTTACGCGCATAGTGTTAGTGTTAGTGGTCATAGTGCAATAGTAAACAGTACACACGTGCAGGGATGTTGTTTATACCAGTAAGAAACCCAGCACTTAGTGCTTAGAACACTAATACCCAGCAGGGGAGACAATTACCAACACTTCCGCAGCACAAGAGAGAGAAAAAACGTTGGCTCAGTTGTGATCACGTGACACTCATCGTCAAAACAAGAAGCGTATGCATGCTATATGATACTCAGTATTCGCAAACCAAGACTTGCTCGTTTTTCAAGTCAAAATGTATAAAAAAATTTTGCTCGTATTGCGAAAAACTCTCAAAACGCGTTTCTTGCAATCCGAGGTTCCACTGTATTTGCTCACTCATTTTATACTTATTGCCATAATTTTCTTTAGATTCTGAAAAGGTGCTTTGCGACAATGACCATTGTTTTAAAAATGCTATATAAAGCTAGATAAATAAAATTGAATTGAATTAAATGAAGTTTAAATTTGTTACTGGTCTTCATGCAGACAGCTTTACGTGCATGGCTAACCAGTACGCTGTAAGCTAACCAGTAGCAAGTAAGCTGCTAACCAGTAACCGGTCAGCTGCTCAGGCCAAACACTTTATTAATAACATTTAATCAATATAATTCGTTAATTGCTAATAGCTAATAATAAAAGTTCTAGTTAAAGTTTACCTATATTGTGTTACATCTAATTTAATCTCCCTGGAAGTTACTGTATTGTGGAGTTTGTTACCATTGATTCTGATTGTGAAGCCCAATATTCCAATATTTCAGTGACAAAAATATCAGACCATGATGAAGCTAAAAACATCATCAACAAACATTGACTCAGTAACAGAAGAACATTTTAAACATTTAAAATGTTTTTCATAAGATTTTTTTTTCTAAGTTTCATAATATCAGAGCACAGTGAGAGAAATACACATAAACCAGCATGACATAAGTTTGCACATGATCCAAACCTCTAGGTGACAGGTTAAGCCTCTCAGTGATTTCATCCCTTTCAGTTTGAGTACTTCTTATCTTCGTCAAAAAGAACTAGCATTATTTATGTGACTCTCAGTCTCAATATTTTATTGTGCACTATTTGTGAGTGGCGCAATCAGGACACACTGTAAACTCTTGTAACAAATATGATACTTTCATAGGAAAGGAAATAAAATGAAACGTATTGCATGTAACCTCATTCTACTGTATGTGGAGGATTTTTTCCCCCCCATCTTTCTCTTTGTTATACATGGATCTAAGCTTTAATGTTTTTGTGTGATGTAGTGCTGGACTTTCATATGCTGAACACATAGGGTCATGGACACAAGGTGACCAAAGAAACAGAAACCCTGGCAACAGTGGTCCTCCACTCAGTCATAGAAACACAGCTGCATAATTTATTTATCTATTTTAGGAATCAGACAAAAATAATTATTTATGATTAATTTCAGCTTCAATTTTTTATACACAGATCCAAATATTTAATCAGCTGCACTTTATATTTTTTCATTCTTTTTTTGCATTAAGTTCCCACTTTTTGCACAAATCTTCCCCAAATGCATATGTATGAGTTGAAAATCACACTTTTTGTATTGCTGCATTCACAGTGCATAAATTGCACGAGTTTATCACACAGCAGATTAATTACACCTAAAAATAGACACACACAGGATAGTAAACCTAGCCCTTAGACTTTCTCAAATTTCTTGAATTCTCCCTACCGTAGTATAGTTAATAAGTTTCAAGTTAGTGTTGCATGCTTTGGAAAGCACAACTGTCTGATCTATTATTATCCAAACATTGTTCCATATGATCCAATATTGCTTCCAAAATTAACAAATGACAACAAAAATGTTTACTGCAGTAATATTTTGAATACATTATATGTTGAGGTTTATTTTAAATTTTAACTTTTAAAGATGATGGAAGATGACACAGCTGGATGCCAAAATAACTGGGTTTGGGTTAGCACACATTGGGCTAAAGAAAAAAAAAACTCTTGTGAAACCTTTGAAAATAAGCTAAGAAAACATAATTTAAAGAACTGATAAAGAACTGTATTTCTCTGGATGTACATTTCGTTAAAAAAGCCAGTATGGTCAAGGATATTTATTGGTACTTTAATTCATGATATCATAAATGAATTGAATTGAAATCTTTTTCATGTTCCTTAAATCATTCCTGAACTCTTTTTCAGTGTAGCTAAGCACATTTTTCTGTTGAAAGAGCCCGTTGTGATTAGGGAATGCATGTGGTACATGTAATTTGATGTGATTTATCAGACCAGACCACCCTATTCCATTGCTCCATAGTCTAGTTCTGATGCTCACTGTTTTCCATTCCATTCAGTAAATCCATGCTCAGCAAGCTGCAATGCAATGTGGTTTAAGACATTTCTGTCACAGCCAGCATTACTGTAACTTTTCAGCAAATATGTGCTACAGTAGCTCTACTGTGGGATCTGATCAAATCCTATTATAGCTCCCCACATGCACCAATAAGCTTTGGGCACCCATGATACTACCTTTGGTAGATACAATGCACTATATTTCAGGAACACTTCATGAGACATGACATTTTGGAGTTGCTCTGACTAAAATAACTTAGTACTTGATAGGTGCCACTGTAATGATGTAATCATTTTTGAAAAATGATGCTGCCACTCCCATAACTCACAATTGGGATTCTGTTCTTAAAGTATTCTGTTAAAAATATAACGGTATTTTATAAAATTATTTTTCTCCATAGTTTGGAACATTATGGCCAAATAGTTAATTTAACTCCTAATTATGGCCAATCAGAAGCTTTTAAAATTCAGCATATTAATTTTTTTAATCTTCCAGACTGTTCCGGGTCTCTTTTATATATAGACAAACAGCTGCTCTGCAAGTCAATCAGCTGCTTTGCAATCAAAACACCTATATTTTTCTGTAACAATCTCCACTCTATTCCACAAATTTAGTTTTTTTTTTTTTACTCATGTTTAATCAAGAACTTACTTTTAAATTTACCCCACAATTAGATGCAATTGTATGCCAAAGATTACTTCATCTGTGATTAAAGAAATTGAAAATAGAGCTCATGAAAAATTATAACGCAGAGCATCATGTACTACAAATGTACCCACAAATAAACATGAATAATGCATGCCTGCTTGTGAATGTAATAATAATTCACTGAGAGTGTTATTATAGAAAAATATTCTACTAGTATGTTAAGCTTTTCTGCCTTACCTGTAAGGTTTCACATTTATTTTTCAGAAAACTGATACAGCGATGTGTGCCTATGACTACCATGCTTCAATACAATTTCTGTTATTCTAACCTTGCAGAATATAAAGAGAGAGAGAGAGAAAGAGAGAGGGAGAGAGAGCGAGAGCGAGAGATTTGCTGGAAATTGCTTTGTTGTATCCAAAAGCACCTCTTGATATGACCCAGTAAAATTACTCACCTACTTTCTTTTCCTGATGACCTTTTCCTTACATGTGTGTCTGTCTGTTTCTTTCCCTAAAGACCTACTTGCATCTTTGGATGTTGATGGATGACATTTCTTTTTCAAAATTTATTTTTCAGGAAAAAAAAAAAAAGTCATTCTTCATTTTCTTCATTTTAAGTCCATTACTCTTTTTATTTTTATTACTGATCTCCCTAATATTTGCTCTGACTGCTTTATTGAGTTATATGTTGACAATACTGTGATTTTAACATCCAACTCTGATATAACCTTGCAACTTTCTCTTATCTAGTCTTAGTTTGCTGTTTATTTTACTGGTGGTTATCCACTTAACAGATTAGATGCATTCAAATATTTGGAACTTTGGATTGATTCTGAATTTTCCTTTACATTTTTAAAGCAGTTCCTTGGCTTCTGGAGTTGGCAGCAGACGTCTTTTACTGGGGGATGGCCGTTACTGGCAGAGGCTGAAGATGAAGAACCAGAAGAGGCGATCGAAGCCTGACATTGACCTTAGCAGCATGCTCAGTGTGGGAGAGTTTCCAGCACGGTCAAACTGTGGAAGTGCAGAGAGACAATACAGTTGTGAGTTTTGTGCCTGAGACCTGCTACTCACCCTGTAGCTGCATGGCTAGCCTGAGAGTGATGCACTGCTGGCCGCACCTTTCCCCTTTATAAACAACCCATGGAACTGGCCATACTGTAGTGCTGAAGGGTTTCTTCTGTATCATTTTCTTGGACTAGCAAGAAGCGTGACAGCATCTCTGCCCCACAAGGTAGAACAGTGCAAAAGTGAGGAGAACATAAATTACTTCATGTAATATGACAGTGACAAATTAACTGTTGTAGCATAAGCAATCTCATTGGGCCCTCTTCCCCTTTATTTATTTATTTATTTATTTATTTATTTATTTATTTCTACAAATTATTGAGCTGAGAACTGTATGCAACAATCTCTGGTGGTTATAGGCTAGCCAGTAATGAACTGTTCCGATATGACATTTATTAAAACTCAGTGATATTTCCATAAGTTTCCATTAGTTTGAAATCTCCACACATTTCAACCATCATTTTTCAACATTCTGTAGTCTACAATTATTTTGTAGTTAAATACATTTTGCTTGGAGTATCAATAAATTGCTTACTATTCAGCACAATAAAAGATGACTGAACATGAGCTCACTGGAGAGAGTTTTATTTGCAGAAAAAGACAAAAAGAATCGCTTAATCTACAGTGTAATTATTAGCTAAAGGTATAAATAATGAAAACTTCTTTGTGTTGTGTTTATGAAACTGTAATATATAAGTTTTGGGGGAAAACGCTGTCTACTGTATGCCAAATGGTGAACTAAACTATTTAGTGTCATTTGTAAATGGTGAAAGTGGCCTCCACTATTTTTTGGATCACCCAACTGATTAATTTAGGCAATTTGATTATTACACTAATTAACTGACATTACACTGATTATTATACTTAAAAAACAAATATATTGGGGAAAAAAGTGCTTTCTAGGCTTGAAAGTACCCTCCAGCCTTTGAAGCCCAGTATAGTCAGTCAGTCCCACTTTCCCCCCACAATTACGCCCCTAGATGCAGTTCATAACTTCATCCATTTTTGGAATGGAAATAAGCTTCATTCTCAGTTGCATGAAAAATGTCTTTTTCATTTTACTCTTTCTCCTCTTCCCATTATGGAACTGGAATTAATAAGAATAACGCTTAGCTAATAAAGAGTCTCATAGGACACAGGAATTGGGTTTTCAAATATAGCAAAAGTATACAGTAGTTAACACTTCAGAGGAATGTTCAAACCTAATGCCTACAGTATATGAGGCTTTTATGACAGCATGATTACAGGACATGGTATCTGACCCTTCCTGGAACTCCAATAAAACTTATATACCAAAGTTTCGCTTACTGTATTCCAAAATGTGACTCTCACAACATGCTGTAACACAGAAGACCACATACAGTACCACTATTGTAAGTGTCCAAACATATTTCGGTTTCCCTCTTCAGTTTGTATTGTCGATATTTAATATTATCTGTGCTGTTCTGGAGCTCTAGTCCCTGATGAACGTGTTCACAAAATGACCTGAAGATGAACAGGTTTTTAAGAAAAGAAAAACAACTTAGCTGCAAACAAAACTGATCAGGGCAATTATGTGTAATTGACAGCCACATTCTAAATCTATCTGTTGTAAAAAATAAAAAATAAAAACAAAAAAATTATAATAATAAAAAAAAAGTGCCACTCTAGCTGTCACACCCTATTAGTTTCCTTCCATCATAAAATGTAAAACTGGTGGTAGCCTGAATTGAAAGCCAGCATGCAACTTCTGCTACTTAAGCAAAAAGCTTCTTCTGAAAGAAAGGAAACCCAGTGTACAAAGAATCAACTCTAAATCTGATTAAATCTGCTAAAGGTTTTATAAAAATATCGCTACTGACTCTATGCATATAAAAGTAAATAACACTACAGAGGTACTGAAGCACTTAGAAAGTGCTGATTTTTTATTTTATTTTATATTTTTTATTTTTGCTCTGATGGTGCCAACATAACTGGCATACTACTGTATATCATATTTTAAATTGCTTATCAGCATAACCATTCAGGCATCATGTTATTTTTATGTATCAGTGCATTTGGGAAATTTGAGTCCGACAAATTTATAAAGTTGAAAGTATTTCACAGCATTAGTTAGACTTTAGTACTAGGCACTACAGTATTTACATAAATGCCATATTATACTCAGAGCCTTTTATCAGATTTTTTTATTATGTGACATATATACTTTGTCTTGCTTTGACAAGAATTTTTATAGATTTAATAGAGATTATGTAATTCATATGAGAGAAAATCCATCACTGATCACAATACAGATAAAATGTTTGCCCCTTGCACAGATACAATTTCCAATTCATTATTTTTTTTTGTGAATGCACCATCTGCCTTTCACAAGCAAGTTTTAATTTCTTTGCTTGCCTGGCTGCCATTCCTTTTTAACCGCACAGGTTATGGCATTTCTCCAGTTAATAAAGCCAATAACAATTCCCAAAAAGCAGACATGTGGCCATATTATTTTCCAAATCCAGCATCAATAAGCCACAAAATTACTCATTCGGATTATTACATATTCAGACCAATTCTGTTTTATATACAGGAATGACTTGCATATTATGCTTTATAATTAACAAGTGATCATCATTGCTACCCAAAAATATATTTTTCATTGAATTCTGAGTTGATGTTTTGTGTGTGTTTGTTTAAACCTATTTACAGTAATTGACGGCCTGGTCTCTTTTCACTGTAGTTAATGGTTTTCTACACATACTGCCAATTAATGTTGCTGATAGTGGCAGCTCTAACTAAGGTGATAGAGTGATACAGTCTTTCAGTCTGTCCAGTTCTCACACCTATTAAATTTAATTCTATGCATTTTGTGTACAACCACAGATTTTTTAAATTGTGCAATTATGTATTTGTGGGCAATACTAAGTTCCCCCTTACTGCTTCCATGGGATTTAAGAAGGCAAGTGTCAGCCAGGTGCTGATAATCATCATCCCTTGATTAACTGATTATCAGCAGGTATACAGGCCTCTATAAAAGCAGACGTTTTAGCAGTTTACTGTGTTAACATAATGCCAAGAGTCAAGGACATAAGCAGTGGTTTTAGAGAAGAAAGAAATTGTTGCTGCACATCAATCTAGACAGGGTTGGGAAATAAAAAAAAAATTGGAAAATAGATTATGCAATGCTCATCTGTCTCTCTGTCTCTCTTCATATCTCAAAACCTACAGTACATGCCTCACTGAGCATATTAAATGTTAAAGTCCATGACAGTTAGATGACTGAACAAGTACGGTTTGTTTGGACGAGTAGCCAGGACAAAGCCGATCCACTGCAGGGCACACTCATACACTCATTCAGAATGGCTGAAAAACTAAACAAAACAAGGTACTGGAATGGCCTAGTCAAAGTCTATTTGACATACTGTGGTGGGACCTTAAGAGAGCTGTGCTAAAAACCTCAATGAACTGAAGCAATGTTGTAAACAATAATGGGATGAAATTTCTCCCGAATAATGTGAGACTCACTCACTCACTCACTCACCATCTATACCGCTTAATCCTGTATTCAGGGTCACGGGGGGCCTGGAGCCTATCCCAGGAGACTTAGGGCACATGGCAGGGTACACCCTGGACAGGGTGCCAATCCATCGCAGGGCACAGACACACACACTCACTCACTCATTCACACACTACAGGCAATTTTGGAACGCCAATTAGCCTAATCTACATGTCTTTGGACTGTGGGAGGAAACCGGAGTACCCGGAGGAAACTCACCAAGCATGGGGAGAACATGCAAACTCCATGCACACAGAGACGAGAATCGAGCCTGGCCGGGAATCGAACCCAGACCCTGGCGGTGCAAGGCGACAGTGCTAACCACTGCACCACCATGCCGCCTATGTGAGAGACTGATAGTCATAAATAAAACAATTCTTTGTTGTTAAAGGTGGATCTGCAAGCTTTAGAATCATGGTGTTGCTTAGTATTGCCCACATGTTTTTTTTGTTTTTTTTTTTGGTAACATTTTTGTTAAATAAGTTATGGCATGGTAAAAAGTTGCTTGTCTGTTGTTGCTTGTCTGAGCTTTTATTTGACTAAAACTAACACTCGCTAGGTTAACACCAAGGTCATTATGTTTTTAACACAGAGCACATATACAGTAATTAAAATAAGTGGTACAAACTTTTGAACATAATTGTATAGAAAACTGATTTTTCAGAACGTGTATCACTTTGCAGTAATGAGCACAAGTTGTGACGGCAAGAGGGACACTCTCTCTCGCTCTAGCCCTGCAGTCCTCATCCTCCATTATTTATGGTTTCCCAGGAGGCTACACTAACAGATTGCCAATAAGTTGGGTGTCAGGCTACTGCAAAAACATGTGCATAAGTCAGAATAATGGTTTGCTTATTACAAGAAGAATCTGCTTCTTATCATGTGTTCCAGTGTCCACCTGAGCAAGTAGGGTTGCTAGGGGAAAGGGGAAAACACAGGGGATTTGAATGTCACTGATTAGATTATACAGTACGTATTGTGTAAGAACAAGTAGCTCTTTAATCTTTATGTTCCATTTGTGTCACTAGAGCTTATATCCTTTTTTAAAGTGGAACAGTTCTAAAAATGATCTCAACATTAACTTGTTCCCTAGCAGTCAACTGCTGTGCGCTGTAGGAATCAATATGTTATGTGCAGTGGAGAATGAAGAAGCTGAGCAACTAAATAAAACTGGACAAATTTTATTGGGTAATCGTAATATTTTGTATTGATATTAATACTTAAATATTTGTGATATACTTTTTATACTAATATATATTTAATATACTTGTTATTTTCTAGTATACTAGAATAACTACCTTTCTTTTTGTTTGTGAATGAATTATGAGATTAGGCAGATGCTGTTACCTCTTATGTTATAACACTTCTGAACAGATGCTCCCTGACAAGCTATTTTAATTTTATCCTTTCTTGAAGTTATTAAGAAAGTACAAGAATCCAATTTCACATGGCTGAAAAGGTAATTTGAAGTAACATCCAGAGTGTTTACATATAGCGAATTTGGTGAATCATTTACTCTGAAAATGATAATTAATAAACTGTGTATCATTTGTTCATTCATTATAAAACAAGCAGAAAAAAACTGTTTTAATATTCATTTCCAAAACCAAAATGAAAAAAAGAGATAATGGCTTGTTTTCCATTTTCTGATTTTGTGCTCAGGAAAAAAAGGATAATGAGAATTCACTTTCCATTTTTGCTTTTTTTTTATTGGACACAAGTAGCATGTCCTGGAACTATTTACTTTCTTCTTTCTGTTTTGTGCTGGATAGCATTATTCATTATTTTATTCATTCATTTATTTATTTTAAATTATTATTATAATTGTTTTTTTTTTTTACCTAAAGAGCCTGGTGTTGGTGGCACCATGGCATAGTGCTTAAACCCACTATGCCATCGTGCTGCCATCACCACGATCTGTAGCATATAGCACTGTCAACCTTGCACCTCCAGGTTCCAGGTTCAATTCCCATCTCGGGTCTGTGTGCATTTGTATGTTGTATGCAGAGCATTTTTTTCACATGCTTGTTGGGTTTCCTCAGCGTAATCCGGTTTCCTCCCACAATCCAAAGACATGAAGATTAGTCTGATTGGCGTTTCCAAATTGCCCGTTGTATGTGAATGAATGTGTGAGTTTGTGTGTGTATACAGATGTGACCATTAATGAGCATTTCAAGAAAAGAAATCTCACGAACTGCCGCGGAAGTGGTGACGTTATCAGGCACATGATGCACATTACCTGTAGGGGGCAGTCGTGTTTCAATCTCAGGTATTGCGTGTCTGCTGAACCCAATAATGTGTTAATCCCTCTCAGGAGCCTACTGACAGCAAGTGACAGAGCTCATAAACATGTGAGAGCCACATTTTTAAGAACATATTTACAGCTCAAACAGAAATAAAATGATTCCGTTATTAATATATTTTTTATACATGTTGGCACCCATACAGCATGTCTCCTGGGATAGACTTCATGCCCCCAGCGACCCTGTATACAGGATAAAGCGGTATAGATAATAAGTGACGAAATGAGTGAGCATGGTGATGTTTATGGTATGTAAAGCATAATACAGTGCTGAAAGCAGAAAACTTGCATGATTATTATTATTATTATTATTATTATTATTATTTATTATTATTATTATTTTTTTGTTATATCATTTACATGTATAAAAACACATAATGTCCCTATGGATGAGCTGTTACCATAGAAATGGTTAGAATTGAGGGTATCTTAGTAAACTGAATGTGAGGGTTGTTCAGTCATGTCTAAGCATAAAACACATTAAAATCGCCCATATGACTTTTGTGTCACAAATCCAAGGCAAGATATCATTACGAATAATAGGCTCTTTTTTTTTTTTTAACTCTACTGGCTTTTAACTATACTGACAAAGGTTTTCATCTGCTAGGTGTGAACATCTGCTAGATGTTAGACGGTCACTGATGTAAATTAGCATGTATGATTTTATAACCATGAACTCAGTCTCATCTTTAAAACTATGCCCAAGAGGGAGAAATTGATTTCTCTCCTGTCAAGCTCATAAAAATCCATTTCATCTGATGCAGGGACATTTAACAGGTCAAATCGTCAAACACTTGCCCTGTGATGGGGTGAACTGAACGTATTTCATCTGCATAGGTTTATTCTTATTCTTATTATATTAATGTTCTATACTGCTTATCCTGTACAGGGTCGCGGGGGATGGAGACTATCCGAGGCACATGGTGGGGTACACCCTGGACACAGTACCATCACTCACAGGGCACACACACTCAACAATTAACCTAATCTGCCTGTATTTAGACTGGGTGAGGAAATTATTAATATTAATTAATATAGTATATATTTAGTATTAATATTTTAATACTAAATGTATTGCTATATGTTATATATTGCTATAAATTATAATATTATGATAATAATATGATAATGTTATATTAATATAATATACATCATACGATTTTTCTTATCCTGAAGTGTGCCTACATTTTTTGGCTGACTCTGTATGTATATTCTCAGTGTAAATGGACTGAGCTCATGGTTCCTCTGATCTGAACATGGTGTTTGTCCCAAAGGGCACTGATGTATACTTGTACTGTACTTTGTTTGAACATGGTGGTAAGAGTAGTCTGTGTTGTATCTTCAAGAAAAACACCCTGTGCACAACTCGCTTATTTATAAACATGCCATAAGTGCGTTTAGGTGTTTGAATATATGACATGTCTGAGGCTAGTTGTAAGTATTAATTATGCTGCACCAACCTGTTATTTGCATCGAAATCTGTGCTGTAGTTAAATACTGGGTGTGTTATGTTATTGTGACATTGTGGCTTTAAGCATGTTACAGGGCCACTGTGTGACTTAAGATCTTTCTGAGCTTTGCATCAGTAATGTGTCATTTGCATCAGTAAGCACGAGCCCTATTTGTACACAGGTTGTTCTTGTAATTCTGTAGGGATTTACTTAGCTTCTTATTTGTTTTGCCAGTTTTTGCACATGTGAATAATCATTCTGCTCATGGAGACAGTTGATTTCAAGGTCAAGCTTCAAGTGAAGAATAATTATTGCTGGCAAGATTGTCCGTGTTGTTGCTGCAATGGCCTGTAAGTTTAAAACTCGATGAATCATAAACTATGAACATTAACACAAAATGTATGTCCATCAGCCACAGAAATTCAATATTCAAATGATCTTCACAATGATGTAGGGTCAACATTGACTCATGATACGGCCTGCTGTAGCCAAAGTTCACTGGATAGTCCGATGACTCATCGTGTGTAACCCTGGAATACCAGCCGCAGTAGTGGCAGCATTTTCTGTGGCATTCAATTTCTCAAATGGTGTCATCTCCTGAAAGAAACTAACATACATGCTATTAGAGTGTTGATCTACCACGGTATGCATACTGTACTGTAAGTGTTCGATAACATTCTCCACAAGTAGGCATCAGGCGGTGTAAGATCGAATGGGACGAGTATGGGAAGGAATTGTTCTGCCACCTTTTTTAAGCTCGGTCCCCATTCACGACTACTTCCGTACTGTATGAGTGTAAATAATACTCAATTATGAATACTTTTTCATCCACTGAGTGACCCATTTCCAACAACAACTGCACAACACAACTTCCTTTTTACAAATGGAAACACGTGTGTCTGGAGCTATGCCCCATTGACAAATGCAAATGCGTGTTTGAGATGCTCGAGTTTCGGTACTGTACTGTACTGTATATTTTGGCGCATACGGTAATTTTGCATTAGTTGTGCTCTTAATGTAACAAGGCAAAAAAATATATATGAAATTACACTTATTCACTCATCATCCATATCGCTTTATCCTGTAGACAGAGTCAAGGGAGGCGTGAGGCCTATCCCATCAGACTTGAGGTGGGGTTCAGCCTGGAGGGGGTGTCAACCCATCACAGGACACACACATGCGTGCACTTAGATGCTTATTCACACACTACGGACAATTTGTTAACGCCAATTAGCCTAATCTGCATGTCTTTGGACTATGGGAGAAAACCTACCAGGAACATGCAAACTCCATGTACACAGACTGCAACCTGGGAATTGAACCCAGACCCTGGAGATGCAAGATGACCACTAAGACCACTATGACCATGCCACCTTATATAAATTAGATATCGGGTTTTCATAACAATACATTTTTTAAAATGTTTTTTTTTATAGTGCATTGCTTCTTTTGTTTGCAAGTATATTAATATGCAAAATTAGCATGTAGCATGTATCACTCACGTTCTCATTCATACTGTATATCACTTATCCTATAAACGGTCACGGGAAGCCTGGAGCCTATTCCAGGAGACTCAGGGCACGAGGTGAGGAACATCATCGAAGGGGCGCCATTTCATCGCAGGGCACACAAGTACACGGGCACACACACACACACACACACACAATATGGGGGGAATTTGTACCACCATGCCACACAGAGTACATCATATGTGTATGTGCTCATAACCCACAGTAAGTAAAATGGGTTAATCAGAAATATTTCCTTATCACTATAATAACAATCTTCAGTTAAAATAATTTTTGCTACTTTTGCTAAATAGATAAAGATTGAAACAAGTCAAACTCGATGCCAACAGTGTTGATGGGAACGGCTCTGTCACAAACAAGGTCTAGCCCTTTTCGGTAATAATTTTAGGAAGGAAGTTAGCTGTTAAAAATTACTTTAGACGTTTGACCTTGCTTTGATCTTGGTCCTGTTTGGAGCAATTCTAAAAAATTTAATTGGTTCATCTTCTGGTTATAATGACAATCCTTTAGCCACTTGGTTATGGCATACTGTGCTAATAAGAATGCTTGAAGAGACAAACAACCCCAAAACATAATGACTCAACCACTCAGTCGCAGAGGCATGAAAAGTGATGCACCATGTCCAATCAGCAAAGCACGTGTGATGTTTAATGAGGACATTTCTTCTTTTTGTGTTAGTTTTTTTGTTTTTGAGTTGATTCTGATGAATAAATTTTGCTTTCCCCCCATGTTTTTTGCTGTTGTATTTCTGAATTTGTTGTGGTTTATTTATTTATTTATTTATTTATTTAGTTAGTTAGTTAGTTATTTAGTTATTTATTTTGTTATTTATTTTGTTATTTTGTTCTTACAATACGGGTTGGGACAATAATTGACTGGTTTTTGTACAGACTAGTTGCTCTGTAGGTTCCCATAAGAAATGTTCCTTATATTTATAACATACTGTATTTTAGACAGTATCCTGGTACATGTTTCATAGTACCATGCTGCAGTACATGCTAGAACTATATACAGTATCATATTATAATACATGTACTATTACACCAGTACATGCACCATGGTAGAACTATATCAACAAATAAATACTGTAAAAAAAAAAAATGCATGTACTGTATCATGGCACATGTACCATTGGTCCACAATACCGTGGTCCCTATATCACTGTGAAACATCTTATTGGTTTCCACAAGATATATATATATATATATATTTTTTTTTTATATATTTATATATATATATATATTTTTTTAGTTATGTATCGACCAAGCTCCAGGGTTCTGAAATCATGTTTCACCGCTGCCCTGTGTGTATGGAGATGCATGATCTCTCCATGCAGGGGGGTTTCCTCCTGGTAATTTGGTTTCCCCACAGACCAAAGGCTTGCGTTGTAAGATGAGAGCTGTTTCCCAGTTGCACGTAGTGAATGAATGGGTGTGTGGATTAATAGAGATTGAAGTCCTCAGCAATGTAACGTTCCCTAAAGCATTGACTGCTGGAATGAAATCATAGGTCATTTTGACTGACCACTGCTTACTCATGTTGACGGATGAATGGGTAGATCAGCCATTTTGGAGCAAAAAATGCTATACTTATGCTAAGCTTATCACCCTTTAGATCAAATGGGATACATCACAGGATCTAAATAATAAGATGGAAATGAAAATGGCACAATTTGTAAATACTGTGATACTAGTTTGGTTTACTGTTGTTGAGAGTGTTTACAGGAGGTTCTGTATTTTCTGAAATCATTGCGGTCTAAAGGGGTTGAGCAGGTGAACATCATGGCTATTCATCAGCATGCATATTCACAATGTTTAAACAGTGGGTTAGTAATTAAACCTAATTACCTAGAATAAATTAAAAGCTAAAATATATCTGTAATACAGTTTGTCCATTTTATTGCATTGTTCACTTTAGAAACAAATCTCCAACAATTTAACTAGACAGTTTCTTTGATCTTTATTTAGCAGCTCAGGGTCTTTTATTTTCTTCTGATTGTGTAAAGCTGCTTTGTGACAATGTCAATTGTTAAAAGCGCTATACAAATAAAATTGAATTGAATTGAATTGAATTGAATTTATTTGAATGATTATTTTACCAGTTAACTAAGGAGACAAGTTATGCAGTTATTGTCGTATATTAAATTATTTAAATCTAAAATTATAATAAAAAAAATATTGTCTAAAAATATTTGAGTAAATGGCAGGTTTTACAGTAGGACCAGTGTTTCCATGCACTTCCATGCCACTTAATTAGGTTTACCTGTTCAACTGCTCTTTGTTTTATTTTATTTAAATTTATTTATTTATTCATTTTGGCTACATGATATACTTGTTCATGCAAATTAGAAGCTATCCCACAGATAGATAGACACATATACTTGACTTACAGTAGAAGAGGTCTGATGTTATGAAGACACTTTAGTTGGACAGGTTATTACTTACAGTACAGTATTGTACATCATTTCTTCTTATTAAATTAAATACCATTATGGAGATTACATTAAACAAATGTTGAATGAGCAAATGTTTTATTTGTTGCAAATTGCCTAAAGATACAATTTAAAAGCAGCAAACATTTCCCCTTTTGTCTGTTCCAAACTCTACAGTATTCAGCATCACCAGTGTACTAATCACCAGCCTGATCATCTCTCATCATCTGCACCTGTTTTTTACTGGTTCAAGTTGGATTATTACTTTTTTTGTTTTGTTTGAATAATTCATAACAAACTAAAACATTCCCCTAAAACTGGTCAGGTACAGGGACTGGACTAAACATGAGACTTGCCAAAAATGAAAGGCAAAAAAGTCCTTCAGGAAGCCTGGACAACTATTTCTGAGGAATACTACTGCAGATTGTAATGTATAATCTCCTGAAATATGGATTTAAGACCTATAATTCCTGCACTCGTTACCCAACTCAGTCATGTAAATGTTCTCATAAATCATGCAATTTCACCTCATTATAATTGTTCCACTGGGACTGTACAGTAGTCTTACATAAATTCATTTTGCACAGATTTAATGGATGTATTATGCAAACATATGAAGATAAAGCTTTGATATGCAAACAGATGGAGATAAATCTTGGTATTGCACTTTTGAAATAAACATGAGATCGTTGCAAATCAGGTAAATGGATTAGGGTTATATTTGTGCGGCACATCTAAAAAAGATTAAAACGTTTGAGCTTTAATCTACTTTTTGATCTACCATCAGCGCATGTGTCACAATTCATGAACATGTTTTGGCAACTTTTTTTTTTTTTTTTGTCATAGCCAGCTTAAATAACTCAGTCAGGTGGATCTTAATGCTGACTGATTTAAACATCTTCAAATCTCAAGGAAGTGATAGTTGTATCTACAGATACGGCATGGAAAAATTTCTTTGGCAGTCAGTTGAAAGAACTCCTGGCCCTAGTGTTCTGTCAGAGATATGGTGTGATGTGAAATCTATTTTAAATTCACATCACTTGATATTTGACAGATTTGCAAGGCATTTTGCAGCACAAAAAGCTGCATAGCAATTACTAGATCATAAAGTATAGTTGAAATTTCAGATTTTTTTTTCTTCATCCATCAGGAAGGAGAACATTTGTGCTTTTATATGAAGCCATTTCAGTGGACCACTTAAAAAGGGATGAGGTCACTCAAGTGTCTCCTTTTACTTAGCAGTTTTTGAATCATATTCATATCGTATAATATGGTGTATGATTTTCCAATTTCATCGCTTTTTCATCAGGTTTTTTCTTGCATTATTTTTTCTGGATATTGTAGATGTCTTTTTCATTTTCAGTGCTGCCCTGTTGTGGTTGACATTAGGTTCATGAGAGAAAGGTGAACATGAAATGCCTTCATAGTCAAATTAAAGCCTGTTTGCATAATAACATAATCACATTGAATCACACTTTCTTACAACCCTTACATAACAAGCACCTAAATGCAAAGCATAGCATTATATACTCTGTTGTATTTTGTACACTGCCATTCCAGAGTTTTTAAATAGCTAGACAGAGTTTCTTATGTTTTATTGAACCATTACTACAGCCACAGGCTAATCAAATTTATACAGAATAGCAATTAATTAAGAAAACCTATTAACTGGTCGTTCTCTGATTCTAATGAGACTCTAAATGAGAGCTTTATTTAAGGCTGACACACATGAAGGGTAAATCCATTAAGTCTAGGGATTAAAAAAAATCAAACATTGCTAGGATTAACTGTAAAACATAATTCTGTGGTGTGCTACAGGTGAGCCTGATAAAGATTTGGAGGGCTTTCCCAAATAAATCAGACCCATTTTTTATTTGTGTATACAAAGGATATATATATATATATTTTTATAGTTCTTGTGTTTTACATTACAACAAGTCTGTACTAATAGAGTGGGTTTTAGTTCTTATAAGGCTAACAAAGATAATGTGGAAAAGCCAAACCAAATTCAGTAGGCGCCATGAGGTTCCATAGACTTTTACAAGTAATGCACTCACAATATCTAGTAGAAAATAAAATTACACTTACCATGGAAAAAAAAAACAGATTAAAGGACTGATCAACTCAGAACTTATAGCTAATAAGTACACTTGCATGTGGTATATATGCACAAGAAGAAGGAAGAGAGAAGAGAAGGAAGGCAAAGGCTTTGCATCTAAGAAAGCATATGGCACTTTTTCGATTTGTTAGAATGTTAGAATACTCATTAGTTAGAATGGATGAAATAAAACAAGATTGGTCTCACTATTGCAGACACACTGTAGTAATAAAAAAATTAACACTTTTAAAAAAACATAGGTGTTAAAAAAAGGAAATAATGTGCCTTTCTCCCTATTTTTGTGGACATTGGGATATAGGAAATCACTACTTTCACTATTTCACTAGTGGTTATCACTGTCGCCTTGCACCTCCAGAGTTGCATGTTCTTCCCGTGCTTGGTGAGTTTCCTCTGGGTACTCTTGTTTCCTCTCACAGTCGAAAAACATGCAGATTAGGCTAATTGGTGTCCCCAAAATGCCCGTAGTGTGTGAATGAGTGTGTGTGTGCAATGTGTGTGCCCTGTGATGGTTTGGTGCCCTGTCCATTGTATGCCCCGCCTCGTGCCCTGTGTTAGGCTCCAGGCCTCCTGTGACCCCGTATTACAGGATTACACGGTGCAGACGTTGAGAGAGAGAGTAAACCTGGATTAAAGGCAATTCTGGGTCAAATATGATTTTGTGTTTATAAACATACGGTTTAGTCATAGCAATTAGTTGGCACTGGGCCAAAACTCATTCAGAAATACACTGAGGAAAAAGTAGCCCCACTTTAAAAACGAGTGGCTCTAATTAAAGTGCTTAATGTTTGTACCAATAGCACTCAAGCTAAGTAGATGAGAGAGTCCTGTTTGTAATAAAACGATCAAAGGCATTCATAATAGGCTGATCATTGTTCTGTAATCTCACTTTAAGTAAGATTAGAGAAAGATTACCCCATTTCATACCATAATGGGAATACAGTAGGTTTATGTAAAAATTACATTGAGAGTCCATTGTGTGATGAATTCTAAGCAGTTTTTCCCTGTAGAGGCAGGGGTTCAGTGGTTCAGCATATCATATGACTGGCTGTGAGGTACTGACATTGCACCTGCCCATCAAATGCTAAGCTGTGCCACTTGAGAGGATAAATGCCATCTTCTATCTATGTCTGGAAAGTCCATCCACCATAATGCTTATCTGGTGTAGGGTCATGGGGGCCTAAAGTCAAAGGGATTTTTTGATGGGAACGCAATGTGGGAAACACCCTGGATGTGGTGCCAACCAACTGCAGGTCAAATGCACAAACACACTCATACGTCACACACTGTGTGCAACTTGGAGACACCAATGAGTCTGTAATGCATGTTTTTGGAGAGAAATCAGAATACCAAGAGAAAACCAATTAAACACAAGGGCATCATGTAAACTCCGTTCACTGTACACAGACCAGCAGCAAGATTTAAATCTCCACCACTGTAGGTGTGAGGTGAACATTCTGCCAACAGTATGAGGTGTGTGCAATCATTGTGTTGTGGCCATAAAGACATTTAATATATATTGTATATTGTATTTCATTGTATAATATTGAAAAATATTCTATGGTTAACAGAGCTTTACCAGGCTGAGTGTGGGATTACACTTTTAGCCTGAGTTAAGTATAAAATAATTAACAGGTTTCTACTACAAGTTAAAAAGTTTGTTTCTACAACGAGTTTGAACTTTCTGCCATAGTCTAATGCTATCTTAAAATGGAGAAGTTAGAAAGGACAGTGGGTTCCTATTCATCTTCTACTTAGACTCCTGTGCAAGCTTAGCCCTTGCCAATTTCTTTAAACATTACCGTCATGTACATGGGTTTTGGATTTTCTGTTCCTTGCTCTGACCTACAGTAGTGCAGTTATTCATCAAGGTATTCATTTTCCACCTGCTGTACTTTAGTTTTTCTTAGATTTCTAGTCTAGGAAGGTCCATCAAGCCTATCAACCTACCTGAGTTTCTGACCCAGAAAGATTGATAAGCTTTAACCTAATATAAAAACATTGCACATATCGCCAATGCCTTTGGCTGTGCAGTGCTACAGAAAGCTTTTTGACAACAGAAAATAGTCTTCCCTGAGTCTGTGGCCGGGAGCCAAGGGAGTAAATTTGCCCATGTCTGGGTAAGAGCAATCAGGGAAAAATTCACAAAAAACAAAGAAAGAAAGAAAGATCGATTCATGTTGATGAGACCTGAAAGAAAAGAAGAATATTAGAAATAATCATTGTTTGAAAAAGAGGTGTGTCACAGGACTTTTACACCACCCTTTCCCATAAGAATTTTGACCAAAGTTTAGCTGCTCCCATGGATATTTTTGTTTGTTACAGTCTGTATATATTATGTAATATATTTCAAAAATCAAATGAAACCAGTGTGACCTTAACCAGAATAAAGCAGAATTAACACTAATGGATGCAGCATGGTAGTGTAGTGGTTAGCACTGTCGCCTTGCTCCTCCAGGGTCCGGGTTCAATTCCCAGCCAGAGTCGATTCCTGTCTCTGTCTGCATGGAGTTTGCATGTTTTGTTCGGTGGGTTTCCTTAAGGTATTTCGGTTCCCTCCAACAGTCCAAAGACCTGCAGATTAGGCTAATTTGTGTTCCCAAATTGGCCATAATGTATGTGTGTGTGTGCCCTGCGATGGGTTGGCACCCTGTCCAAGGTGTACCTGCCCCGCCACCCCGGCGCCCCGGAATATAGGATAAAGCGATATAGACGGTGAGTGATTGAGTGAGAGTAACACTAATGGACATGTTAAGCAGCATGTTTTTTACGTGATGTTCTGCTCCCAAACATATAAGAGTATACAGAAAAACACAGAGTATATCATTTTTTTTCTTTTTTTGTGACACTTCTAGCGTGTACGCTCACCATTACAATATTGCTTACCCATGCTTAGCAAAATAATTAACTGGATTATAAAAATAATGATTCATGTTTAAAATAAGTTAAAGATATTTTTTGAAGGATGCTTCACTTACACACATAAGTGAAACAAAACTGAAAACAAGCATTGTGCACTTCTAATGCAGCTGGTGTGTCAAAATTTTTCTTTCTTTTTCTTTTTCGTTTAATGTGCATCAACAACAACAGCATAAAGCATCTGATATAAATGGCCTAAGCAGAGGACAACATAACAATATCTCAGCAAAATATTCAGTCCCTATGGTAGCTGCACTGCAAAAATAATGAAGATTTTTACTGTTTTGTGTTATTTTATACTATTATGTTTCATGCATGGGCAGCTTAGTATTTTGTTCACTGCAATATTACCTTCTGGTTTGTTAAAATTGGTTATACACACACTTACATGCACATACAGTAGGTAGTACCAGCACTTATTTTCCACTCCAAACACTGGAAATAATAGATGCTTTTTTGTGACAAACAAATTCTACAGGATGTCAAATCTGCCTATGCCATGATTTACCTTTTTCATTTAAGAAAAATCTGGTTTGACAAAAAAATGGTTGAAAAAATATTCAGGAACAAGGATGCACTACATAAAGCCTATTGGCAGATAAGACCCTCTAGTAAACTGCATGCAGTACATCTCTAAAATGGCGATATGAAACTGTCCCTGAATCTGAGCAGAGGTGATGGATGTGGGCATTATATGGCTCTTTGTGTGATGTCTTTTTATGAACCTTGCCTGTTTAAATTTATTTCATGAAGGTGTATCTGACGTGCTGTAAAAGGTAATATTTAATATTATTATGGAAATCACAGCTGTAATATCTGACATCAGGGATAGAGCTTTTTATTTATTTATTTATTTATTTATTTTTATGAACAGCCAAGACAAGGGGGCATACATGGTTAGAATTGTTAGTCTTTAAAGCTGGATGCAATATTCATGCCCTATTTAATTTTTATAGTAATTTATAAAACCATGCTTCATTCAGTAGGAGACTAATTATATTTGTTAATAATGAATTCTGTCCTGGTTAGATGTTTTGCTCAGAATTACAGGGTGAACATGAAGTCTTTCCTTTATTTCAGACATACTGTGCATGACTAAAAAAATGTGTGGTGTAGAATATGGTTTATTGCAAATAATATGTAACATACATAATATATGTATAAAAATCTATTAAACAAATTAAATAGACAAAAAATCTTTTGTCTATTTAATGGCACAACATTCGTGTTTCTATCTAGCATAACTTTTAAGATATAATTATACATATTCAGGGAGGTACTTTATGTTTACCCTGTATAATAAAAATGTGAATAGGAATAGAAAACACATAAAAAATATTGTAAGCAATATGGTTGAAATACACAGGGTGGCCCAAACATCTGAATAAATAAAAATTAAATCCTTGAAGTCAGTAAGAACATTCCCTCCCTCCATCTGGGGACCTCTGTAGTCCAACTAGGCACCGTGGAGGCCAATGGTGACCATTGTATTTATTCCCATTTGTATGACTATGGGAGGACCTTCAGTCAACATTCACCCGCTCATAACATTGAAGGTTTATTAATGTAATGTATCAGAACTGATGTTGTTACATGGACAGATTATTTTCATCTTCAGTGTAACAATTGTTCTGGGTCGTTTTCAATAATGTACTGACTTAAGATTAAAGAACAAGCAGAGTGATGTCAGGTCTGGTTTTCTTTCACCTTCTATTCTTATACACTGGAGGGTCTATTCCAGTGACTCTCCAACAGGCTACTTTGCTATTTTATGAAGGCTGAAATCTATTTAGTTTCCCACATTTCTCTCACTGATGTTATCTGACTTAATAATGTTCTGTGAAATCTGTTGTTTAGGTGCTTGTAATTTGTTTGAGTGTATATGAGACTGCACTTCGAAATCCTTAAGCAGCTCCTTATATCAAAATACCTTAGAGCTGAAATGTCCCTTAATGTGGGAATTTTAACAGAATCAGTATCTTAATCCTTCTTTCTTTCTTCCATAATGTTCTAAAATGTCACTTTGACTCTTTCAGCTATTGACTTACTCTGAATGGTGTTTTGGGTTATATTATAAATACATTATGTATAGTCTTATTATTCTGTGTACATGGTTATTAAATAAGTTTAATTGATTGAAAGATAATCATTGCGTCTTCATTGTGAATAACAGAACGTTTTCAATGACTGGTGACCCAGGTGGCTTGGCTTATTGATTAGCTGTGTCCTGCTGCACACATAGCCATACAGTAGATTTTTTGTCTTTAAGAAGTGTACATATTTCATTAAGTGGAGCACAAGCTTGGTTTGTACCTTTATTTCTCTTGTTGTTAGATGCAGAATAATTCCTTTTACCTGCGCAGTAACACATTACGCCGCTCAGTTGAATAGATTTCACATTTCAAGTTAATTGTCTTATCAGCAGTGTTTTGAAAAAAAGAAAAAAGAAAAAAAAAGCTACGTTTTTTGACCCAGCAAGAAACCTGACAGGTCCATTAAGTGGTGTGTGATGCAGTCTTTGTTAAGAGCGCTCCAATAGGCCTAGCTGCCAGCAAATCTGCAGCTAGCCATTAGCTCTGACCTTTGCCTCTGGAGATGTAACTAATACAGCCTCCTGCCAAGACACAACCAACCACGCTGTTGATATTTAATTTCTGCCAAGCAGGACGATTACTCAATGATATATTTTTTACTGTTAAAGTGGTGAATTCAGTGGTCAGATGAAAAACAGCTAAAGATTCATATCCTCACACACATGTGCTCTTTGTCTGTGTGGATAGAAAATTACTCTTTGGAAACTCAGAAAAGCTAAAATTTGTAGTTACTAGTTGGCTTAATATTAAATACTGTAAACTGCTAGTAAACCAAGCTACAGGTTTTTATTACCCAATATAATACTTTCCCAGACATTAACTTATTTTCTAGCAGATTTGACTCAATTAAACAAAAGCCTAAGATTGGTCAACTTCAATACTGGTTTATCCAATAAATTGTCACCTAATGTTAGCTAACATGACATCAGACGATATCAGATGGGTTAATATCCCAATAAAGTGTCTTTTATGTCCTCATCAGAATCACCTAGTTATTATGAACATATTGCTAAATAATGAAATTCTGAAATTTATTATAAATGACCAAACATTTAGATACACATTAAATGTGTTTCTCATTTTATACCATTTTCCTCGATTAGATCTATGTTATTTGTATATGCCCCTGAAATTGCTGTCCACCCGACCCCTTTGAGAAACTGGCTGACCATAAGTTTGTCTTTCTTTAATGGAGGTTGAACACCTTATATTTCCTAATTTTCTTTATACTGTGTTTATCATGTGTCAGTGAAATATTAATAAATATAGAAACTTTCAAAATTTCAACAGTGAATCACTTTGCAAACTCAAGCTCCACCATTTGCTCATTAAATGCTAACTTTTGCAAAAAAAACAGTCCATCCTGGCATTGTCCACCCTGTCATCAATCCTTCGATGACAGAGTGGGTATATGCATAGTGTCGGCGACATTCTGGATTAATTTTATTATTATCACCAGACTTTTCCCAAAAGCTAAATAAATTTTTGAGAAGGGGACAATCAGTCTGAAAATGAACATTTTATAATCTCTATGTGATGAAAATGTATTTACTCTACTTTGAATTTGCTGATGACAGAATGGACATATTTTGCGACTTCACACAGTATAGTCAGCTAATTCAGTTAATTTACAAGAAATGCTGAAGCTGGACCAACATGTATTTCAGCGTAAGATCTACTTAATAAAGTTAATATTAAGTTTTATTTTTAATTTAATTTAATTTAATTTAAATGTATTTATTTATTTTTGTTAAAACGATCAAGTCTAAAAGGCACTTTATAGTGACATTGACCCACATATAAAAAAAATATGTCAGAACTTTGAATGGATTAAATTGAATATTTATTTTTAATCATCAAACATTTGGTCATTTTAATGCTTAGGGTTGACATTTGTAAATGTTGCAGTTAACACTATTTTATTTATAATTTTATTTAAAATGTATTCTTTTATTTATAATTACTACTTTTAATTGAATACCATAATGTGTATGAAAAGGACACTGTGTTCTCATATACAATATTCCCATAATCAATAATAGGTAATAAAATATGTAAAAAAATTAATTCACTAACTTGAAGACTAAAATAATTTATTGACTAATATAATGCAGTGGGTATAGAAAAGAACCTTTAAAATAATCACATTTTTTTTGCTTTTCAGCCTGAAATGAAGAAAATATGTTTTTTGTTTTATCCAGTTGTGCAACTTTTAATCAAGTGAAACATCAAAACATAGAAAATCATTTATTTGGTAAAGGATCACCCCCGCCTAAAAATCACTTGTAAACTCAACTTTACAAAACAATGATGTCTACGAACACCTGTCTTGTTGTTACTTAATTACAGACGTCCATACAGTATGTGTTATTTCATAGTTAAACAAAAAAATCGAGTATTGTTCTAGAATGTTTAAAATAAACTACAAAACAAAAAAACATTGAATTAGAAGTGTCTCTAAACCTTTCGCTGGTACAGTAAGAGCAATGCGTTTGAACAATGGATTGCACATTATTTACAGGTGTGGGACATGTTCTCTTTTGTTGTGTAAGGAGCTACACATCTAAGAGTCAACTTCAGCATTGTCAAAAACAACTGGTATGTACAACAGCTGACAACATATCTCTTGAGGTCATGTTAAATCAGCACAGCTTCATCATTAATTAGCTGCATCATTCATTCATCTTCAGTAATTACTGTGTCCTGGGGAAGGTTAAGGTAGCTTATATTAAGGAAGGTTAAGAAGATAGAAATACACGCAGGATGTAATGCCAGTCCATCTCAGGGCACATTTTCCTCAACTTAACATGGCCAGTCCATCGGGGAGGAAACCTGATAACTAATTCATGCAGTAGAATCACGTACATTTTTAAGAAATACATTTCTGTTTCTGTAATACCATATGCCTATCCTTCAAAAGACTTTGGATGTGTTGTTGTGCTTTTATAATTGAATTACACAGTCTTTTTATAAAAGACATCTCTCATCTATAAATTATTATATCTGGTTGAAAGTACCTGTGTAATGACATATTTAATAAATATGTTGAGCAATATATTTGTGAACTAACTTAGAAACACCTTGCACATAACTTATTTCTCTGCTACTATTTCATTTAATTTAATTTCCAGCTGGTGGAGTGACTCCGAGAAGCAAGCAATCATTTATTTTCCCTAAGAACGATTTGCCATTATCACTCTACCATTGTAATGATTTCCCTTAGAACTGGATCTTTTTTGAAAAATAGATTTAATAGTATAGACAGATGCATCGTTGCAGTCTATATATCTCTTATTTCTTTACACATGGTCTTGTCTAAATAACTGAATAATTGATGTGTCTTTCCAGTCATTTTGATAAATTTATGCCCAGAGAGAGCAACAACATGGTCATATATTTTCTTCCTTCATGCCCTTTAAACTGATTTCAAGGTTAAAAGAACCTGCTAGTATATGAAGACACATTATTTCATCAGAACAATGCTGTGAAGACCTTAGTAACTATCTATGGCACATCAGTACTTGCTGGATGTTCCAGGAAGCCAATTTTTTTTAGAGGCCCAAATAGTGTAACAGATAAGTTTTTAATCATCACTTAAAAATTGCCAGTGACTCAGCTGTATGGACACGTTGCATCAGGACAGTCATTTGCTGTAAAACCTGTGGCAATAGCAATTTGCCTAAAAAGGAATTTTACTTGTAGTGTAGTGTAGTCGAAAGAATGACTCTTTATCTACTGGCACTAATATAAAAATGTATATATTCTTTTATCACATTTTCGTCATCAATAAATGTTATCATCACACACATTACCTTGAATGAAATGAACAGATACGTCAAAGCCTTCTTTTTCCTCTTCAATAAAAATGGCAGATGAGACAACTGACATATCAATCTAGAATGACTGACAGTTGCGTAGGTGTTTTGAACTCACTTGAAAGATCTGCTGATCTTGCACACTCACGGTCATACATAGAAGTTGAAAAATGCTGGGAACGGGGCGTCAAGGTGAAAAAGTTAGACTTAGACACTTAGACTTACAGGCTACTTCTTATGTGAAACCATAAAACGTCCTACAGTATTTGCACAAATCTGTCTGACTTTTAATTGCACTGCTTACTGCTTTAAAAGTCCAAGGCTCCTCTTTTAGAAATGATGGCAGTGCCAGTAGGGTTAATACTGTAAGAGGTGTTAAGGCTTAGACAGAGGTTGCCAGAGGGGAAATAAGAAGCCCATATCCACACCACTTAATTGCATTTGTTTCAACTGTAATGGTTCTATTCACACTGCAATGCAATTTTGACCTGGTGACCAATGACTCATCATACATTTTCTGGTGTTTTCCAATAATAATCGGAGCACAGTAGTTATTGCCACCCCTGGAGCATGCATTTTAGAAACCAGAGGTCGATAAGCTTGGCTAGACAGAAGTCAGTTTTACTGTGACCTGTTGCTAATAATTTTCTGCACATTCATAGTTATTATGTCTGTAGAAATGGACAATGTACTTACTGACAATGCAATGACCACTACTTACTGATTTATTATTATTATTATTATTATTATTATTATTATTATTATTGTTGTTGTTGTTGTTGTTGTTGTTGCTGTTATTGTTGTTGTTGTTGTTATTGGCATTGGTGGCGGTGGTGTTGTTGGTGTTGTTGTTGTAATTGCAATCTACACAGAGGCTTGTAAGATGAGCACTCCACATTATCAATAAACTGATTAAAAAACTAACGAAAATAATAATAATTATTCATATGGTGAAGTCTTCCTCAAAACAATATCTAATACTTATAGGAAGTGTTCGCACAATTGTTAGCACATTGGTTGTCCACCATGGGAGTCTTCAGGGCAGAGTTCAAACTTATAGCTTTCTGTTTCCCAATAACATGACAAGTTGTGCTTTTTTTTTTTTTTTCTTAATATTGAAACAGAGCTGGTAAGGGAACATCTGTTGCTATAATGAAAGGTCCTATAATGTAAATATAAACAGAACAAATATGTTTATTAATACCATTAGATATCAAGGGTTATTGGTTATGTTATTTGTTAATACAGTATATTACAAAGTGTAATCATTGGAAAATTACAAAGATACAAATAAAAAATGCTCTTGAACACTTTAGGACATGTTGTTGTTCAAAAATAATGAATAATCACTTCACCTCTGGCATTGAATATTTTCTTCCTCAAATGACCCGTATTTTACTATTTCTTTAACAGGTTAACATGGGTCTTAGAGCTCCCCCAAAAACTGTCTGTTAATGCTCCAGCTGAAATACCCCGCCATTAATGCATTTTTACCTTATCTAAAACTATACTATAAAACATATAGAAATTTTCTGAAAGTTTCTGCTGAGCTACTGTACACCCTTCCAGTGAAAACCTAAGAGAGTCTATCTACTTACATGAGGGAGAAAATTTAACTAGCTTGTTTAACTCCCTGCCAATATAAAAGGCAAAATAGAAGGGAATTATGTCTCGTGGTTCTTTGTATGTACATGCACAACAGAGTTTTATCTGAATGTCTAAAAATGACTAAAAAGTTAATTTTGTATAATGCGTTCACTTAAAAGGCAAAAAAAAAATAATAAAAATAAAAAACAGCACATTTGGAGGAGAAGTGGAATGAAGAGAGTTTTAAGTATGAAAAATGCATTGTGTGAGGTGGATTTTAGATAAAGCATTAATAGACACACTTAGGGAGGACATCTGCGACCTGTATCAACTTGTTAAAGAAATAATCAAATATGGTACTATTAAATGATCCTTTGTTCAACACTATCTCATAATGAACGCTGATCGAGGTGCTGAAAACTTTGTCAAGGTTTTTAGTCACGATTCATCGTGATTACTGCATGTTTTTTTTCTTTTCTTCATCCATACTGCTTTATTTGCTCACCTCTCTCCTATACACATATACTCTAAAAACCTGTTGTATTTTACATCTGTTAAAATCTCCTGCTTGGGAACCTTACGAGGACTTTTCCCATCTTAACTTTCTAAATTCCACCTTACCTGTACCCTGTATGAACTCTCATGAACTTTCTCTTTAGAGTGTCTATAGTGAGAGAAAGGTCTCTTAGTGTTTTATCGCCTAAACCTCTCTAATGCACTACATCAGTCTCTCTGGGACTACTCTTCTGTCTCTTCTTTTACAGACATTTCTATTCTTTGACCTAGTGAACCTAAATAGCAAAGGATGAATATACAAGAATGACAAGTTTCGACTTGTGGGTCATTTACATTTGAGAATTTAATAGATTTTTGCACTCAGATGCCCCTTCTGTCATTCTGTCATTATAATAGTACATACTGTACATCCTGAAGACCTCATAACTCTACCAACCTTTAGTCAATTAACTAAGTTGACAGGGGGTTAATTTAAGGGCAGGCAATGAACCTATAACCTATGTACTTTACCCTGATGATGCACACTGCTGCTAGGAACTGCTAGGGTGTAGCAATGGATATGTTTGATGGATATATTATAAATGATTTTTCTTACTAGACAAAAAAAAACTGGAACAAGAAAGTGAAGATTGTACATGTTACTAGTTGACACCGGTCCTGTGCAAAGTATAAAAATGTCTAACATTTATTAATCAATTGATCATTTGATCGAGGGTGGAACTGTTAGCACTCTTTGTATCTGACAGGTTAAGCATGTAATAAAAAGTCATTGCTTTCATCACTTTGTGTGGATGGAAATGCTCTTAATTCACTATGAAACATAGTTGTCATTTATAGTGTTATGTTTTTACTACAACATTGACGGTTCAGCAATATCATTCCAGATTTAAAGTGTTAAAGTATTTTTTTTTTTTTTTTTTTGGCCAGTCAGTGTATATCTCAAATGTCATAAACCAAATTTGGAAAGCTGTAAGTTTGTGTTTCACATAAAATCACTTAAAAAGGACATTTCTTTTAAAACACAAACGTTAGCTAATGCTTCTGAAGGGTTTTATACCACATGAGAATTTTCAAAAGCTTTACACCTGAATAGCTCAACCATTCTTTAGAATGGATTACTAATTAACGCACATCTTAAAATGCATTTCTTGCACTTCCTTCCATCAGTTCTAGTCAGTAATAAGGTATTCTTTCACTTACATGTGGAGTTTCCATCTGATCTCCCAGCAGGCCTTTTAGTGTGAATGAAAAAGTAATAAATCATGAGAATGAGTAATATCAAAAGTAAATCTCTGAAGAAAGCTATAATGAGAGAACTCTTATTAGATTAGCATTAATGGCCTGGTTTTGTTTGAAGGGTCCAGTGCATTTGCGATTGATTCTTTTCAGAAGGACTGCAAAAAGAGATGAAGGCAATGACAAAGATGGATTTGTATTTTGTGTCACAACAAAGAGAAATGAGAAATTTCTTGAGGACATCCTACTGTATGTCATTAAGGAACATTTGCATCTGGTCCCTATTCAACAGTAGGGTTTTATATGTTTCTTAAAATTGTGCTTACATGTACAGGGAGAAAGATGTTTGTATAGCATCTAAAATACTTTTCTGTATTCTCCAGTGAATATGCTCTTATTAAAGAAGATAGTGTCTCAGCATGTAACACTAGGACACTGGAACTAGGGCACAAAGTAGGAGATTATGGACTACACATCAAAAACAACAATAGAAATTAAATTAAATAAAAAGCTACTATACTATACATAATACAAACAAATATCAATAGTTATTAACTGGTTTTGCTGAACACCTTTTTGCATTTGGTAAATTTGTTATACATTTAGAAATATTTTATTTTTTATATATGTTATAGATTTTTAAATATTACTTATACAATATATCTAGGGCATGTGAAAGGCCATGCGAAAGGCCCAGGTTCGATTCCCAGTCAGCGCCCAAAAACCCAGCCACTGGATGCAGTGCCGGTCCAAAGCCTGAATGAAATAGGAGGGTGGCATCAGGAAGGGCATCTGGCATGAAACCTGTGCCAAGCATATACAGAATTTAATCAAAAACAAAAACAAAAATTTGGTTATTCCAACTTGATAAAGTTTTGCTATGCCTAATAGAAAAATTCTGGTCAGATTAACTACATTGAATTTCGCCATCCATAATAAATAAAATCTTGCTATATTAACTGTGTTCAATTTTGTCATATAATGTGTGCGGACTGGATGGTCCACTTAGGCGTCCCCTTGACGGGAGCAGTTGAAAGACTAACAACAACAACTTATACAACACTGTATATCTAAGGACATTAAGAGTAACTTAGCTTCAGCATCTAGTAGGACTTTCATGAGCTGGTGAGGATGGTGAGCTTAAGTGGACGTACCATATCTTTTATTGCCAAAGCATGAAATCTGTTGATCATTTGAATTTAAACTAACCAAACTATTTACCAATGAAAGATTACATTTTATACAACTTGCACTGTCTGTTCCTCAATAAGAGTAAATTGTAAAAACGTATGAGGGCCGTTCAAGTCAAACCAGGACTTGTGATGGAAGTTCCAGCACAGTACAGTGATGAGATTCTTAGCTGCAGTAAAACATTTAAATGCTGCAAACATTTTAAAGAAGGCAGTATGTCCATGAAAAATATCGATTCTGGTTGAGGTGCCTCAGAGCCCACTGCAGTTGTTTCCATGAACATTCAGTGAGTGGAATGCCTGATCCTTTAAAAACAACGAATAACTAGTCACCAACTTGTGGTAGAGATGCGTCTGTCTGTAGGAACTGTGCACAATCATTCAAAAACACCACTTACACATTACAGGACGTGAGCTGGGAGTTATTCCCACATCCCCAGCACAGTCCTGACCTCACTCCAAGTAATTTCCACATGTTTGGGCCATTAAAACAAGGCCCTGGGAGGCCAGCAATTCAGACATGAAGCAGGCAGTCCGATCATGGCCCTGGCATACTGAGAAAATGTTGTACCTTGATGGTAATCAAATTCTAGTGAAACACTGCTATAAGTGCCTTAGTGTAGCAGGGGATTATATGGAGAAAAAAAAGGTACTTTTTACTCTCATAAGTGTGTTCTGTTTTTCTGTGCAAATAAAAGTCCCTGTTTGAGTCGTATAATAAGCTTGGAAAGTCATCATGGATATACTGACATAAAGTAATGCGAATTCAAAATGTTTTAATCACAGATATGATTGCATTTACATACAAATAGGGATGTAACAATGAAGTTTCGATAGTCTAGAACTGGAGTGTATGAACATACATACCCCTGACCCTTGACACAATGTATGGTATGAACCAGAGGATTATATAGAGAAATAAAGATAGTTCTTACTCTCATAAACTGTGCTCTGTTATACAGCACAATCAAAAGTCCTGGTTTCACTTGAACCCCTCCGATACATCAAGCACAATATTATTCCTAAAAACATCTGTAGATTTACCCTATGGGAAATTAAAAGGGTGCTTTTAATTTCTTGCAGTATTACAATACTGTGTTACAGTTATAACTTATCCAAAGTCAATACTCAATTGTCTCTGTAGATATTTTCCAACATTTTTTTTCTCCTTCTTTCATTTTTCCCATGTGTTGGTACAGAACAAAAGAAGGAGAACCCAAGGTCAACTTTGCTGAGATACTCTGCTAATCAGGTCAGCAGGTGATTACCTTCCTAAGAT
This sequence comes from Clarias macrocephalus, assembly GCA_011419295.1. Taxonomy (NCBI): domain Eukaryota; kingdom Metazoa; phylum Chordata; class Actinopteri; order Siluriformes; family Clariidae; genus Clarias; species Clarias macrocephalus. The sequence continues at coordinate 131,398 of JAAGKR010000822.1, forward strand.
CCATGGGGTGTTTAAACAATTCACAATCTCACCTCATTTCAGGCAGGCCTGTGTGACGCCAGCTCACTGTTGCAGACACATTATGGTAATATATGCTGAGCAGAACTGAACGCTGAGGAGGAAGAATTAAAAAGTGTTTCAGATGGAGTAAAGAGTATGTTCATTACCGCATGATGCTGTTTGTTTCCATGGCAGACTGTTGTTCTGATGACCTGCAATTCCAAGGTGCTGGTCGCAGGAGATGGTTGGGTATTTGATGTTCACATGTGCTTGTTCTCTTCTTTGTAATTTGCTTCAACAATTATATATTCAGTGTAACTAAGAAATTATAATAATAATAATAATAATAATAATAATAATAATAATAATAATAATATTAATCATAATGCACATAGTAGTATCCAAGTCTAAATGTAATTTATTTTAGTGTTACCTAAATGAAGCTCATAAGGCTACAATTAACAATAGATGATTTTCATACATAATCCAAGCCTTTTCCCAAATGGCTGAATTAGTCAATCCGTGTGTTCATAGTGCATAGTTATACTGATCTTCCATCCAGTGTGTATTCCTGGCTCATGCAGAGTTTTCCTGGAATGCACAGTTATAATATAGCAGGATAAAGCAGTTGCTGATGATGCTTGAATGAATAATTATACTTGTCAGAGTGGGGACGCTAAATTAGTAGCCTGAATGTGAAGTGCATGAATCTTTATTGGCCACTTGTATCGCCATGACAGTTTCATAACCCATGTACAGGCATGTGAGTTTTTCCTGTCACATCCCTGCTCTGTAGCAAACATCACTTCAGTGATAAAATAGCATCCAGTGGCATTCTGAAAACGTTTACCCAAGCAGTGGAGCAGGGCTAAAATCTTTTTGCAGTTCGGTCCTCTTAATTAAACATGGTAGTGTGCTGTCATAAGCAAGCTTTGCCCCAGATGTTGGTGTGGAAATGCTTCGGGAGCATCTGGGGACTGTCAGGGATTCCTGCATGCCCTTATTTGCTGTATATTATTCATACACCACAAATGTAACCCTGACATGAGTAAGCATGTAGCAATGTGAGAGGTTGATATTTACATTTAGTGGTACCTGGTATCTCTGGATAGTCATTCTACATTGTGATTCGATCTTATGCACATTTCTTCAGTTGACTGTTTCATGGTGGTGCAATGCTCATTTACACTTGTAGTGTACTTTCTGTTCCAAAATTCTGCCACTTGCTTCACAAAACACATTAATCAAAAACACAGTCTGGTTGTTGGAAGGAGCTAGTCAGAATCCTAACATGTTGAGTGTAAATGAAAATGAATAACACATTTTATGTGAAATACAAAAAGAAAACAAAGCTTTGATGTTCTGGTGAATGAAGCACCTTCTCCTACACCTATACTTGGTGTATACTTTTTGGGGCAAATTCACAGATACATACAGTACAGTATGCACAATCCATATACAGGGTACATACACACATCAGTCTACAAACATGTACACAGTAAAATCCCCCATATTTATGAGTAGAACCCAACCTGTACAAACACTGTTGAGTGGGGGTAGTTGATTATGAGCAATAATATATTGTATATGGCTTAAAACCTTTATTACATGAACTGAAATGACAGAGAAGAGCAGTAAATAAGGCTGCTTGAACTGAATGGTGTAAAGGAACTGATATTGCAATGCTATTAATACACAATAGATAAAGTAGTCAAGGACAGATAAAAAAAATAGGAAGAACATGGAGAACAATAAATAAATGCAAGTGAAAAATAACTGGACAGAGACAGAGAGAGAGAGAGAGACAGAGACACAGAGAGAGAGAGAGAGAGAGCGAGAGAGAGAATGAACACTGACAAAAGATCAGGTGAATAGACGAATGTAGGAACTCACGCAATCGTTCATTCTCTATGTTGCTCATCCAGTACAGGGTCGCAGGAAGTCTGAAGCCTATCACAGAGACTTGGGGTATGCGGCGCCAGTTGAACAAAGTGGACACAATCACATACTATGGGGAATCTGGAAACACCCATTATCCCAATCTGCATTTTTTTTGGATAGTGGGAGGAAACTGGAGTACCCGGAGGAAACTCTCCCAAGCACAGAGAGAACATGCAAACTCCATGTTATACCAACCTAATATATAACTTGAACCCTCAACTTTGGAAGTGCAAGGCCACGTTGTTATTGAACAAACTGACAACAATAAATTGAATTGTCATTTTTAACAATTGATTGCAAAACCTTTAAAGATAATGACTAACCTAAACATCTGGAGGCATTGAGTTTCTGCCACTGTGCTGCTCTGCCAGGTTTTCCCCTCCAACTGTGTTCAGCTCCTGCTTGTTTCTGGGGCACAAATAATAAAAAAAAGAATAAGATAAATTACACCACCCCATCACCTGAAACACGAGTACAGTACTGTGCATAAGTCCAGAGCCACCCTCATTTATTTATGTTTTGCTTCGAAAGCATCAGATCTTCTGTGTTTTTAATGTAGTCTTGAGGAGTAATTCTCCAGGCTTCCTGAAGGCCTTTATCGGCTCTCATTTTCGGTACTGTTTGCCTCCCATGCCCTCCCTGTAACTGACCCATTTCTGAGGAATGTTTTTGTTTGTCGAGGCCCCACAGTGACCAACGAATCACTGAAGAATAAAAAATTAATCTAACTTAAAGCATGAACCAGCGAGAAACAGGTGCAGATGATGAGAGATGATCAGAAAAGTGATTAGTATACTGGTGATGCTGAAAGCTGAAATGAGGTTGCTGCTGAGGTTGTTACATAAACAAGCATTTTTAAAAAACTAATTAAAAACATTTGCTTCCATCTTTTAAATTGAATTTAATATGAAGAAATGAGGATTGGTTCAAGACGTTTTGGACAGTACAGTAAATCACTATGCACATCTCCAACTGCATTTATACTAAATTAAGGTTTTAGAAAACTAGCTTTTAGCAAATGAGGTTTCCATTCAAAATAAAAGGCTATTCAGTACATATTCGTCTAGCTAAACCTATCAAACAGGAAAGTGCATTATTAAAATACTCCTTCACAAAATGTAATATATGGTATTGCAAAGAGGACGCATTCAAGGCTGATCTCTTAACCAGGCTGACTCTTCTGTTTATTGTATATGCATAGTAAAAACGCCTGTATGCAAATTCCTTCACTTCTACTTACCTTTTCTCCAAAACCACTTCTTTTTATTAACATCCACTATGGCCCAAAGCTAGAATTTGGATGAATTATTTGCCACTTAGTGGTGGAAACATGCTTGGTGTGATTCACTGGGAAGTCTTGGAGTAAAATAGAAATGAGACTACAAATATTGCCTCTCATGCTCTGAAAAACAAGAATCAAACAATACAACAACCTCAAAGTCATGAAACTCGCGGATGTCTGAAGTCGTAGACAAACTTGAGCTTTGTACGCTTACAGAGGCGGCACTGGAATGAAAGCATTTACTTCTGCTTGTCAGCATTATTTAAGTTCAGCAAGTGACTCCTACAGAGAGAAAAAAAAAGAGAGAGCACAGGCAGCATTAAAATGACAATTTACACCGAGTTATTGTGCTCACAAATGTGCTCTCGTTTTGTAATCACAGTAGTTGGACAAAATGGTTGATGTAACTGATCCAAACTAACAAAAAAAAAAAAGAAAAAAAGAAAAACAAGCAGAGTACGCAGTAAAACAACAGAACTTTTCTTATAGAACTTATGCTTTCATTTATATGGTATAATTAGTTTACTTGTGCTTGTATGGAAACTATACGCATAAAAATGATCTCCTCGAATTTGCATTTTCTTTTCACGTCTTCGGCTAAAGCAAACATAAGCACACAAATTCACGCGCATTTTAATTATGAATCAGCTCGTGGCAATTCACTTACCGTACCTCAGCAAAGCAATACAGTACAAACTGCAATATTTCTCTGGCGGCAGTCAAAAGATACAGTACGGTGTGAGGAAGAGCAGTTAGCACGGCAAAAGTAGGACAGACAGTGAGTTACATGTAAGTGAGATATGTGTAGGCTGGTAGGATGAATGGCAAGCCTTAAACTTTCAAAACCTGCAAGGACCAGAGGAGGAGGAAACAGAGAGATAAAGTTATAGAGGATGGAAGTGGAGGGGCAGAGTCTCTTTCTCTCTCTTACACACACAAATATGCTGAACATACAGTAAGACAATGTAATGTATGTACTGTATTCACACTAGGAGTGTAACATACTGTAGTGGCTCAAGTTGTATGTGTTTAGTACTCTAAATATCTGTATCTGTACTTAGATGGTGAAAAAAAAAACACTGACGTGGGTGTGCTCTAAATCAGATGAATAAATAAATAAATAAATCAGAACCACACCACTATGTCACAGCAGACACTAGAGGTAGAAATATCTGCAATGTCACCATGACCTCACTCGTTCTTACCCTCAGGTTTATTACTCAAGACCATAATTGATCTCATGCCGTAGAGGTTAGCACGGTGGCCTCACACCTTCATGGTCAGGGGTTTGCATGTTCTCCTGTGCATGGTGGGATACCGCTGCGTTCTCTGGTTTTCCCTCCAAAGGTAAAATCGCATTCCCAAATTGGTGTGTGTGCCAGTGTGTATGCTCTGCGAAGGGTGTCTTCTGAGATAGGCTCCAGGCCTCCGAGACCATATGCACAGCATACTCACTGACTCACTCACTCCTCGTCTATACTGCTTAGTGTTGTATACAGGGTCGCAGTGGGCCTGGAGTCTATCCCAGGAGACTTATGGCGTGAGGCGCGGTACATCCTGGAAAAGACGCAAATCCATTGCAGGGCGCACACACATGCACAGATTCACACACTCATTCACACACTACGGACAATTTGGGAACGCCAATTAGATTAATCTGCATGTCTTTGGACTGTGGGAGGAAACCGAAGTACCTGGAGGAAACCCACCAAGCACATGGAGAACATGCAAACTCCATGCATACAAGCCTGGGAATCGAACCCGGAGGTGCAAGGCGACAGTGCTAACCACTACACAACCACAGCACAATTTATTATATATACTGTATATTTTTTGCACTACTGTAATACTTCTGCTATCTGTCTTGCACCTTACCTTACAAATGCCTCCATACTCAGAACTACTGCACGTTTACAGTACATACATTTGAAGGTATATTTGCACCTTACGAACAATGGACCTTAGGGTATATATTTGCATATTAACAGAATTCACTGTTTATATTCACTCAGATGTATATTCATACAGATGTTTATGAGATATAGTCTCTTGGTTTATTTATATCTGTTTCTTACAAGTACCCAGCTGTTACCTTCGTACTTTTTTATATTGCACAGGCTGCTGATATTCTTTTACAAAAACTTTTCATATGGCATTGACAATGTAAACAGATGATAAGAGGAAGAGAAACGGTTTTTTGATTCTTCTGTATGTCTGCACATGTGGTGGCGTTGACAAATAAAAAACCTTGAACCTTGAATAAGCGGTATGAATGAATGGATTAATTCATTAATGATCTCGTTCATGCAAATATGCTCTTTGTCCTGCAAACTCTTACAAAATAATAAAAGCCTCAAATAAAAGCCTCAAACTTCTGTAATATTTTTGCTGCATCCCATAGAATCCAAGTCCTGATGCAAGCATCTGATCTACACCTTTTTTTAAACAAGTGCATGTACTGTATTTGTCTGCATCCGTAATACACATAAAGATATGTTTCTGTTGTGAAAAGTGGAAAGCCACTGACACAGGATAATATTACTTAACGCATAAACAAACAATAATAATAGCAATCATGATAATAAAACAAGACATAGGTGTTGAATGATGAAAAAAGCAGGAACATGCTGTTAAGATTGTACGTGTGGCATAAAGATATATCCCTAATGCTGGGGGAACATTGAGAGAGCAGAGACGTTAGGAGGATTTAGAGTGTTTGCCAGCAGCTCTTACAAAAATTAATACCACATTTCAGCACCTGCAGACAAAAGATTCCATTTGATTCACACATCTATCTTTGACAGACATACCTTAAGGAGAAAGAAAGGACGGAAGGAGGGAGGCAAGATTCTGGCAACTGTGCTCTCCATGCTGATAAAGGTGAGAAAGGCTCATCTGTAGTCACTCACCTTCCCTCTCCAGAAAATTGGTATAAGAATCTGTCTCCTCCAATATTTCTAATTCAAATCTTTTCTCCTGCATTTGCTGCCAAACCTCCTTAGAATTCCACACCTACATTTTAATTATTATTATTATTATTATTATTATTATTATTATTATTATTATTATTATTATTTTACTCTATTAATGGGATTTTAGTTTATCTCATTCTTAACTGAAGACAATCTTATTAGTTCACCTGTGAAAGGAAACAGCTGCACAGATGCAAGTTGGTGCTAAATTGTGAGCACGCCTTCCAACTCGTTAAATTAGCTGATATGGCAGATGCTGCTGATGTCTATTCAATATGACAAAATGACTACCGTTTCAGTTTGGCATCAGCTGGAGAATGGGTTTGTTGTAAGTAAATGGAAAACGGAGCAGACAAGCATTTTTTTTTTTACTTCAGTCTAAGCACACTTAAATTTGTAATTAAAATTTCTATGCAATATATCAATTCCATCTACTGATCAAACATACACACTTAGCAAAAAAGTGTAAGAAATGGTTGAATCTAGAGCGCTTTGTGATTTTTCCCCCCCCTAGAGCTGAGAACCCTCTAGATAAGAGAAGCTTGTAGGGTTTTGATTAGGTGAGTGTATAGTTTGCTCGCTTGTCATAAAATGCATTTTAAATTTATCATTCGCTCACTCACTCATCTTCTATACCGCTTTATCCTGTATTCAGGGTCGCGGGGAGCCTGGAATCTATCCCAGGAGACTTAGGGCCCTAGGCAGGGTACACCCTTGATAGGGTGCAATCCATCGCAGGGCACACAGACGCACACACACTCACACACTACGGGCAATTTGGGAATGCCAAATTTTCCTAATCTGCATGTCTTTGGACTGCGGTAACCGGAGGAAACCAACCAAGCACAGAGAGAACATGCAACTCCATGCACACAGTGACGGGAATCGAGCCTGGCCCGGGAATTGAACCTGGACCCTGGAAGTGCAAGGTGACAGTGCTAACCACTACACCACCGTGCTCCAAAGGGATATTTATTCAATTTAATTTTATTCTATTTGATGTCTTCTTTAAAAATGGACACTGTCTCATAACAGTTTTACAGAAATAAAAATTCTGGATGCAAATTCAACATTTTCTTTTATAGCTTTATAATCCCTAATGACCAAACCATTCCATTTCATTATACTGTATTATAGAAAGAATGTGCTACATTCCTGGAAGGATCCAATAATATGGAAAGAACTAAAATGTTAATCTTGCAATAGAGAAAATATGAGACATGCCGTTCTGTCCTCTCACTTGCTTGCCTTGGGTTTGATTTGGCTAATGTCTCAGGCACTTTTGCTGTCCATGGCCTCAGTGTCTGTGGTGCATGACACTGTCCAGGGTGCTGTACCAGACCCTACACAATGTTGCTAACCAGTTTATTAAGTTTATTTATTACTCCAAGTTGGTATTACAGAATCTGTGTTAGAGCCAACCTGACAACTTTCTGCTTTAATGTGTCAACACACATTTGTTTTTATCAGTGCACTGCTAAAGCTACGAATTTGTCTATTCTGTAATAGAGTCAAATGCTGGATTGCCATGCTAACCCAGGATGAGAGGCATGTTGGCAATAGTACTGTTAGTTCCATTTATCAACATTAGAGCTGCCAAAAGGTTTATATGACTGTAGAGTGCCAAATAAATTCTGGACTATTGGACCTGGTTCAGTCTCATTGTTGATTCACTTATTTCCGGTCAATGTGTATAACTGCAGGGCAGCAAATGCATGTGGCTGTGCTTTAGCTTATAAAGGAAGCTGAAACTCTCAGCCCAGACAGGAAGATAAGAGACATTTTAATATCACCAAAATAAATTCAAGAACAGCAGATACAAGCGCAGAGCTATTATATGAAAATCCAAACTCAGTCTACAATACAAAGGGAGGTCTAAAGGGGAAACAATACCACAAAAAGAATACTAGACAGAACAAAAGGACAAACAGAAGTGTATAAGAGGTCAGTAATGATAAACGCTGTGCAGCATAGATCAAAAAGCTTGGTGCTGCATATTGAGAGCAAGACAAAGAAGACCGGCCAAACAGTAGATATACTGTACCCCTAAAAATGGTAAGCTCTTAAATGTGTAATGTAAAGCATTCAGTCTTATCTGCAAAGACACTATGGTTAAAAATGTTCAACTTGGAAGCCCTCTTTTGTAGGGTGATACATGTACCTGTAAAGGCTAAATAGAATATACATACAAATAGGTTGTCCAGTAGAACTCGAATGTCTAACCAGAAAATGCTATGGTGTTTCCTAGTATCTTTCTCCAGGACTTACATTTTAATAACTTGTTCTTTTGACAGGACATACGTGACACAGGCACCTTCCAAAAGCTTAAAAAAGCCTCTGTTTCCTGATAATAAACAAAAGACTAATAATGCACACTAATGTGTGCATGTGTGTTTGTCCCTGTCCTGGTTTGGAACACCGGCCCATAAGCATATCGTGGTATTGTGGATATACAGTATTAAGCAGTACTTCCTACTTTAATTCCAATCTTAAAACAGTTTGGTCACTCGTACTGAACACTGTGGTAGGTTCCCTGCTGCGGTGTCTCCCAGATTCCTAGGATTTAATCTGAGATTGTTACCAATACTGTGTTACCTGTGCACTGTATTTGCGATGTTAGCTAAATGCACTGAAATATATTAGGGCTGCATGCAACAAGCGATTAATGTATTGTATATGAAGGAGTTTACTTTATCAATTATGTGATTAATCTATCGATTCTTTTTTAAATAATATTTTTTAAAATTAGTTTATGTGTCATCCCAGCTCTAAAATGCATTAACAGTTTTTCAACATCAGCTAAGGTCACATTAGCCTAAATATATGTCCAATATGTAAACAACTGTAATATTCTTGTCTACTTTAGCTTAAATACATTATAATGCATGAATACACACTGCTCCTTGTTTCTAAGAAACATCTCAGAAAATGGATGTTAGTGTTAAAAAAAATCCAAAATCATGCTTTACATTAAATCCACATATCACTATACCAATGAGAGAATTCACACATTTATCACAGTGAATACACATCAAAAGTGTATAATTGTGAATTTATGCCTGAGCTTATGTCAAATACCTCAAATGATGTAATACACTTATGTGTAGGATAAAAAATGACAGAGCATTTCAAATTCTTTTCACGTTACGAGTTACCAGAAAAAAATGCAAGTGGACCCGCCGGCGGGTCCGCCGACTCCTATGGTTAAATTACATGCACATGTACTGTAATGTAGAAGTGTTTAACTGCAAATACACACTGGAGCTTATACACCAAATTTATAAAATGCCTCTTTATATTAAAGACAGAAAATTAAAACATAATGGAAACATGGCAGGAACAAAAACTTCCCTGATGGATGAATGTAGAAAAATGACAAAAGAAATGCTTACATTCCTCTGCGAGGAAAGACAGGACTGAGCCTCCAAATTCTTAGGTGTAAAACTAATGAGTAAACCACTCATTTTAGCATTTAACACAAACACACATACAGTACATATTGTATATGAAGGAGTTTAATTATTATTTTTTTATTATTAGAAATTAGATTTTTAAATGATAAGCCAAAATTCCTGAGTAAATACATATTACCCACATCTGCCATTACATCAAAGAGCATAATCCATTTGACTGTTCTACAGAAATTCAGGGAAGTTTTTGTTTTTTGTTTTTTTTAACAACACGGGGGTTGGGGCAGTGGGGGGGGGGGGCGCTCTATAGAAAAGAACTGATTTTAAATGAGGGAGCATGGGGGCTACTGTGGAGGACAACTTTCTCAGCAGACAAAGCGAATACAAACTACAATACTCATATATCAATACCTTGCTCGTTTATCAAGTTTAAATTTATTTTAACATTAGGAAGTAAAGAACCCAGTGCACATGCAGATAAATTAGTCAAAGTTAATGATACCTGATTGTGTTATAATTAAATAGGCTCATGTGCCACATTAATTCCAGATGCAGTGTTTAGTACATCCCTTCATAGTCTATAGACATGTCTGGTATGTACTGCAACACACAACACAAATGAACTCAATTCAATCACTTTCACACATTATACAGTATGTACACACTCCAAATTTGCACACATGGTGAATCATTGCTTAGTGTGGAATATTATCCTAATGTGCCAAGCCTTATTATTTTTACTCTAGTCTACCATAGTCTGTTTGCTTAATGCTGAACCTTTTGCCAGCTATTTTGAAATAGTTTGCCAGTTAAAATAAATCATTTCAACCTGGATGTGCAGCCGCCTCTGCCACCTGCCAGCATGACTGTAGAAACCCTTTTGCTTTTTTTTTTTTTTTTTTTTTCAGGAGTGAAAAATGCAGAGGAAACACTTTGTGGTATACTGTATTTAGCAAAATATTCTTATGTATGATCATTAATATCATTATCCTGTATTTTTGAATAATCAAAACCTACTAGTCGAAATGAGACCTTTTATATTGTAATTATATCAATTAGGTATGAATATTTAACACTGATTTGTGTTACTAGGCATATTTAGTACTGGTGATGCAACAATATTTTGACTAATTTTAGCTCATTAGACATTGCTGTTATGCTAAATATCCAAAGGTTTGTGCACAAATGATTACCACATTGGGCAGGGGGAATATGGGAGGGGTTGGAGCTATATATATACCGCATACGGGCATTATGGTCAGGCATGGCCAACATTAGACAAACATTATTTTATTGTAATGAAATGCAATTTTGGGTCAGCATTGTTAGGGTTGTTATAAAAAGTAGACATTTCCTAAATTTAGCTATTAGTATAAGGGTTGATATGAAAAGTACACCTTTGCATATCTTCTGTGAATGCCGGATAAATGTTGGACCAATATGGGGCCAATATGGGGTTGGTTATGAAAAATGTACACTTGCCAAATCTTCCCAGTAATGTCCTGATTGTTATGATGAAATAAGTGCTCTTAAAAACATTGGCACAATATTTTGCCCAGGGGTGTTGGGGTTGTCTTTGCTGACATCTCTCTCTCTCTCTCTCTCTCTCTCTCTCTCTCTCTCTCTCTCTTTTTCTATCTCTCGCTCTCTCATACACATGCAAACACACACACACACCCTCATGCAATCATATACAATAGAATTTATTTTTTGTCTTTAATTAGACTGTTAGATTAATAATTAGTTAGATAATAATGATTTTCTATTATTTTCTCTGAATCTTAATACATTTAATTTTACTGTGTATCTTATTATGTCGATATCGCAAAAGCCAAACTATTTGGATCTAACCGTTTAGATCAAAATTTTATTATTTAGAATTTATTATTATTATTATTATTATTATTATTATTATTGTCAGCCAAGTTTGAGGTTTTAATCATTTCAGATCTTTCAGAAAGCTACAGTATTGTGTTATATTTCTGCTACAATCCTGACTGAAAATAACCATACAATAATAACAAGGACTTCTTCTTGTGCCATTCGTTATCATTTATTTGAGTCTTTAACATGACTTTAGGTTGTCTAACAAAAAACTCAATAAAAACTTACCATTCTAATATGGATGTACTGTACTGTATTAGTTAATTAAACCAGATGCACTTATTCATATAACAGGGCAAAAGCTACATAGAATTTTACTAGTAGCATACTGGAATTCAAACTACCTTACAAAGACAACACATTTTATTAAAATAAAAATAATAAAGATATAAACTACAGTAATAGACGCATTGATAAGGCATATACAGTATAACACCAATTAAAAAAACAGAATCCGAGTACAATGTAAGGAGTCAATCAGAAAGGCAGGTATGCAGAATGTCCCCCTCCACTAGTCTCCGGTCGGAATTGTAGCAGCATTATAAAGGTGCCACAACCTGAGCAAGCACAGCTTTTTGTTATTGAGTGCACACAAGAAAAAGAGTGTGAGATACAGAAAAGTACAAGTTGTACGCACAAGATTGAGTTTGAGTGTGTGCAAGGCCAAGTTTGAGCATGCAAGAAAGATTTTGAGCGTGCAGGAAAGATATTTCTTTGCTCCAAATTATGGCAGAAAAATAATGCCCACCCTACCATGGCATTATTTTTCTGCCATAATTTGGAGCAAAGAAATATCTTTCCTACACGCTCGAAATCTTTCTCGCAAGCCGAGTTCCTGCAATGTGCAAGTGGTGTTTTTGAAAATGTGTGTGAACAGTTCTCACAAACAGATAAGTCTCCTCCGAAAGCTGTGCTACATTCATATTACAAGCCATATCGCTCAATTCTGATTTGGGGGGGATTTTTCAGATAAGATTTGCATGTCATGAAAGTTCACATTTGTAATTATGAGTGGCTTTAATCTGATGCTAATGTGGACATGTCTGTCCTCTGAAATGGACATTATCATTATGGTACGCATCAATATGTCTTTGCTCATGTCATCTGGGCTAATGCATGCCATGAGTTCATGAGGATACTCATTTATTTTAAACAATGTATTTGATTTTAGGAAAAGAATATGCTTGACATTTTGCTCAGGAGGATGGCAAGTAGTTAATTCGCTCATGAGAAATTTCATCATGTCCGTGGGTAAATGCAAACGTGGGTTTGAAACAATTCAGAGGAGCACACCAGGCAAATCAGTGGCAATAGTATTTCATACTAATATGTTGCTGTGAATATGTCTGCATTGTCGTGTACTTTTGAGGAATGATACAGTATACTGTACAAGTAAGAAACTGTATTTTAGTGCACATGACCGTCATATGACGGGCACAAGCATGAAGTATAGTTATTTATATAGGGCATGTAGCACACAATCCAAAATTGTATTTTAAAAACTTTCCACGGTCTGATATTAAGAATTACCAAGTCAAACCAGAATCTTGGAAACCAAAGGACAATACAGAGCTTGAATGGCAGATAGCAGCAAACATGACATAGAGAACACTGATACCTTAACTGAACGCATTTTTGTGGTGTGCTTATATAGTGGGGTGTGTTGTTTGAGTTCTGGTGTGTGTGATCTGAAACAAAGTGAAGAGGTAAACAGAAATGTGACACTGCTTTTCTATTTTTTGGCTGACATTGATCTAGGTGCTAATTATCCATGGAAAGTTGCTGGTCCTGACAAAATACCTGCGGGGAGTTTAGTGAATGTGGTGATCAGTTGGCAACATTTCCCTGAGCCAACCAATCATCCCTGGGTGCTTCAAGACAACCACCATCATAGAAATTGTTTGTGTACTGCCTGAATGACTACCTGCCCATCACACTCACACCTATCATTGTGAAACGTTTTGAGCAGGCAGTCACGAAATAACCTAAGCCGCACTTTTCTCACCACACTGAACTTATTTCAGTATGATCACTCAACAGAGCACATCATATCTGCATCCGTCCAACTATCACTGAACAACAACAAAAAAAAAGGATGTTGTTCAGAATGCGTATTGTTCAGCATTCACCACAATTATTTAAAAATGACTGATAAGAAAGCTAACCCTGTTGACATCTCTTAATGTCAATAAAGCTAAACAGATTATTGTTGACTTACTGTTGAGGACCTTAGTAAACCGCTCACCACCATAAATCAATGGAAAAAGTTGGAGAGCATCACAAGCTTCTGCCAGTTCCCTAGCCAAAGAGCACTAGCAGCACCTCTACCTCCTGTGGAGGCTGAATAGAGCCAACATATCTCCTCCCATCCTCATTGCCTTCTAGAAAGAGAAAGCAGAGAGCATCCTGGCCAGCTGTCTCACCATGTGGTATAAAAACTGCACAGTCTCTGACCGCATGACCTTACAGCGGATTATGAGACAAGCTGAAAAGATTGGGGTCTTTCTCCCCACTATCAATGTCTCATACAACATCTGGTTCATCTACAAAGCCACCAGAACTGCAGACGACCCCTCTCACACCTCTCATGAACTCTTCACTCTCTTTCAATCTGACAGAAGGTACGGGAGCATCCGTGTCACCACCGACAGACTGCACAGTTTCTTCCCTGAAGCAGTCAGATTACTCATCACCTTGCTAATTACCTACATCATCTAGGCTACTCGATCACCTAATGTAGTATTACTCAATATCACGGCACATCTTTACAAAGGCACATCAGACACTTGCTATTTATGGAATGGCATACTGCTAATTGCTGCTGCAGCTTTAGTTATGACTGCTACACTACTACATAGCAGAGCAAGCCTGTAAAAAAATCTCACTTTAATTATTGTATTACAAACATTTTTGTTAATGCAAAGTCCAGGGGAGAAAGGGGGAAATTTTGCCAGTCAAATGTTTGCCTTTTCTGTTGTATTGTGATGCTTTCTCTGATGTTCTCTGAATTAAACCCAAAACTGGGTCAGGGATGTCCAGTTCATTTTATTGCTGTTGATGGTTTGATAAAACTAGTACGTTATTGTTTTCCCCTTGGCGCCGTCCCACTTAATGCATGGCTTAATATTGTGAATCAATCAACACCTTAAACATTGCTATGCCAACTTGGACCATTCTATTAGTTTTTACTGGTTCCCTTGCACGACAGTGTCAGAGCCTGCACTATTGTACCAAACCCTTTAAGAACAGCCAGATGTTCTATAGTCTTGGGTACTGCGTACCACTAAAAGACTGCAGGGGGTATGCAGTACTGCAAAGAGGAAAGAGCAGCTGCCTGTCAAAAGCCACATTACAGTAACCAGTCACAGTAGCACTTTCAGCAAGATAACACATCTAATAATGTGATGTCATATTAAGCAACACTTTTTCCTGCTTCTAAGTCATTTTGAATTGCCTCTGAACTGTCTGTGCTGTAGATTATTCATTACTGCTAGTTAACACGTGTAAGCTTCTGCCAATGCACTGACAGATTCAGAACTCACTTTACTTTTTCCATGGCAGAAGCAAGCTACTGTACAAAGTTAACCCCCAAACAAGAGCACTACTTAATATGTGGAAAAAGGGATTCTACACCCTTCATACAGTAGCACACTAACTTTCCATTTCATTCTATTTATAATTCAGCTCCAGAACAGTCAGCTAGCTGAGGTTATTCTAAACTAGTAATGGGTTGTTCATGAATCATTCGTTCTTTTTGAACCTGACTCAGAAGAACGAGTAGTCTCAGAGAGTGATTCGTTCATTTTGTACTGGGCACACATGTGCAAAGCATCGCAAAACCTCAATAGGTTATGCACAGGAAACACAATTGAGCAGTTCATTTTATGAGTCTTTTCGTTCGAATCGTTCATTCTTTTGTCCTAAGCTGCATTGTAATATTTTTATTACTGGAACTATAGCTAATATTTGTGTATGTAGACGTGTTGGAGGTCTGTTTATTGAAAATGTAACATTTTAACATTTTTACTAAATGTTTTATATCTTGCTGAAGGCCAAGTCTGAAGTGCACAGTTTGCTACTGCTAAATAGATGACAGGTTACATCCCATTTTCTGTGTATTTATTGTGCATTGTATTCATCGTTCTGCGCATGAGTATGTTTTTTCTTGCAATCATCTTTCACTCTTCTGTATTTTCACGTTATATGGCCTTGTGTAATGTGTTCCTGAAAAAAAAATCACATTTTGTTCTAATGTGTAAAAAGCGTTATCTAGGAATGACAATAAAACCTCACTTGACTTGACTTGACTATAAAAATATAAAAAAAAACACATTTTCAGAATGAACAGGCCAGAAAATCTATTTAAGCAGGTGCATAGCCCGAGCTCTGAATATGCTTAACTTCCCATATAAATGCTGATGTAACTTTTGTAGTTTAGATGGCAACTTTGAATATGACCCTATATATTTAGTCTGTAATTGACGCCATGAAATCTTTTCGAACAGAGATCAAAGTAAGTCTTTGGTATCTGTCCCTGATTCATCACAGACAGCCATCCCTAAGTATTCATATTTTATCTACAAAATAAATAAGATGTCTTTGTTGGTAGGACATGAAAATGAAATGCTACAGAAAGCCTTTGTTGTAAAGTAGAGAGTAAAGGAGGTGACTGTGTTTGAGCTTCATTTGTTTTGCAGCAAACTGAAACATTTCTGTGTGTTATTGTAGAGGCATAACTAAAGCTTTTCTACACGTGTTGGTGTCCATTGCTGGTCACCACTTTTCACCTTTAGAAACTTTACGTGAATCCTATATGTTTATTTATTTACATGCATTGTTTATGGTTTATTAAATGTTATATATTGCAGTGCCACTAATTCTTCAACAGAAATGATATTCATGTAAGTATTCATGTGATCAATTGTCACACTCCTGGCCTATTTTTTTTCTACTATACTGTATATATAAAACACTATTTAAACCTGATTATAGTACTTATTCTTGCATTCATTGGCTTTCAAATGTGTACTTATTTACTTATTTATCTACTTT
Organism: Clarias macrocephalus; assembly: GCA_011419295.1. NCBI lineage: Eukaryota > Metazoa > Chordata > Actinopteri > Siluriformes > Clariidae > Clarias > Clarias macrocephalus. The sequence goes on from JAAGKR010000822.1 coordinate 147,939, forward strand.
TTTTTTTTTTTACCTATATTGTATATCCACCCACAATGCAAATCTCTCTCCCTCTTTATTACCTTTGATACAGTCGCAATCTCCTGATTCAGTGGGTCAAGCTTTCCTTAGCGTCTGCTATATAATGCCTCCTGGCAGATCATTTTCTTACTCAGCCATCATCTACAGTATATCTTTAACCTGTATACAAGGTTGCAGGGGAGACTCAGGAGACTAAGAGCACGCGGCAGGGTACACCCTGGACAGGGTGCCGATCCTTCCCAGGGCACACACATACATACTGTATACACACTACAGGCACACCAGTTAGCATAATCTGCATGTCTGTGGACTGTGGGAGGAAAGACCTGAGGTGGGAATCGAACCCAGAACCTGGAGGTAAGGCAACAGTGGAAAAAACGTGGGTTTTTCATTACAATATTTTATTCCCCTAATCAGGATCCTTTGGTTAACCCTCATGATTATTTTTACATCTTTTCCATTTTTTAACATAACTTTTTTCTTCTTTTTAAATGATTTTTTTTTACATTTTGAATAATATACTGTACATGGTCCTTACAAATGTTATGAAATATTATAAAGCTGTAACAGATCATTGTTTCTATGATCACTATGGATTCATAGTTAAAAAAATAAAGACACATTCAAGGTTTCTTTGTAAGTCCTGTATAGAACGAGTGGCACTCATATTACAGTAGCTGATGTCTCCGCACAGACTCACTCCTGCCGAGCACTGTCCTTGGGTCATGACATTTTTTCCCCTCTCAGATCCCTGCAGATTTACAGGGGTTGCTAGCTGCTGAGCAGGCCACTTTATAAATACTCTCAATTATCGCTGTCTTGCCGGTGTCTTCATCCCATGGGTCTCTGTGTCATAGATCAGGGGCTTCGAACTCCTGACAGTAAACTGGTTATCAATCTCTGTTACCGGCCGCCCACGGCTAACATTTTCCCTCCAGCTGATTTGTGGGCGTAGTGATTATGGAGGAGTAAAAAAATATGGGTGTGTTTGAGTGTGTGTGAATGCAAAATTGCCCAGTGAAAACAAGGTAGCAGGGTAATTAGTGGTATTTGATTATGGAAAATGTCAAGTCAGATGCTAATATTGAGTTTCTGCTCATGAGGATAAATGGTGAAGTGTTTAAGGTCAATCAACATTTTATGTAGGATTTTGTTACCTGAACACTTTTGACCTTCATGAATGAACTTCTGGATTGAGTCCAGTTGTAATATTTTAGTATAATCATTCATATTTGCAGATAAATGTGGTCAAAGCCAAAGATTAGTGTGGATGTTTGTTTATTATTTGGGGCAGTGGTAGCTCAGTATGTTAAGGCTCTGGGTTACCGATTAGAAAGTTGGTGGTTCAAGCATTAGAGCTACTAAGCTGCCATCGTTGGGCCCTTAAGCAAAGACTTTACTGTAACTCTCTTCTCAAGCGGTGCTCTGGCTGCTGCTTCCTAAAAAAAAAAGCTGAGATCTTTGAAGAAAATCATTTCTCTGTGATATTCAATTAAATTCAATTCAATTCAATTTTATTTGAATAGCACTTTTAACAATTGTCATTGTCGCGAAGCAGCTTTACACAATCAAAAGAATTAAGTTTGTATGAAATGCAAATGTGTATAATTCAGAATGATCAGATAGTCCCTGATGAGCAAGACGAGGGCGACAGTGGCAAAGAAAAACTCCCTGAGATGGCAATAGGAAGAAACCTTGAGAGAAACCGGATTCAACAGGGAACCCATCCTCATTTGGGTGAAACAGGAAGCAGGAATTGATCTGCATTCATACTTTGTGTTAGATGGCAGGCAGTTCAGTATAACAGTTGATGTTAATTGATGTTAATATGAAGTCCAGTCAGTTATTGGAGGCTCAGGTAGACTTGTAGGAAATTCCAGTCCTGAACTATCAAGCGACTGCAGCCAAGTCAAGTCCTCAGACAACATCAGCCGAGGCCAGAACCGTCTTCATGGTAGAGTAAAACTGTCCCCAGACACCAGACGCATCCCAAAACGCATCCCAGGATGAGTCAGACATGTCCAGAGGGCAGAGGGGGTTTGGATCACTCAGCCCAGGAACGACATGTGTAGCTCAACAGAGATACTGTACAGGGAGAGGAAAAGAGGTTAGGTATGGTCACAGTCACATAATATATACGGTGAATGTATATTTATTCCATAACTTTGGGATCTGCCCCCTGCTGTAGTTTTCATAATACACGATACTGACAAGCAGCCTGAATCCTTTGATCAAAGTAGGCATGGCAGATCGTAAGACACTAGCAGTTCACTCAGATACTGCGGGTCGAGACTATTTACTGCTTTACATGTCAAAAGCAGTATTTTAAAATCAACGCAAAATTTCACAGGGAGCCAATGAAGTGAAGATAAGATAGGGGTGATGTGCTCGTATCTTCTGGTTCTGGCAAGGACTCTCACTGCTGCATTCTGAACTAACTGAAGCTTGTTTATGCACCTAGTTGAACAACCAGACAGTAAAGCGTTATAATAGTCCAACCTAGAGGGGATAAAAGCATAAACAAACTTTTCTGCATTGCTTAGTGACTATATATTCCTTATCTTGGCAATATTTCTGAGGTGAAAGAATGCCATCCTGGTGATATTATCTACATGGGCTTCAAATGAAAGACTAGAATGTATAATCTAATCAAGGTCTTTTACTGTTGCACTAGATAGAACAGAAAGGCCATGTAAAGCTGCATGGGGTCCTATGACTAGAACCTCTGTCTTATCGGGATTAAGCAGTAGAAAGTTAATTAATTCAAACATTCAGTCTCTTATACAAAATGTAAAAGTTATGCAAACGTCTAGGCACCCCTTGATTAATAAGATATTTTGGTGATGTTTTAATTGAAAAGATGTCTCTTGGAAATGGAAAAAATGCACAACATTTTCAGCAAACATTTGTGCGTAGTTACTTTTTATGTCATAAATTAAACAAAGATAAAAAATAAAAACATTATTATGGCACTGTGAAAAAGTTTTGGCACCCTACATAATCAGTACTTAGTAACACCTTTTTATAGCCAGCTAAAAGTCTTTCAATTCTTGTACTTGGGATTTTCTCCCATTCTTCCTTGCAAAAGGCTTCTAGTTCTGTAATATTCTTTGGTTGTCTTGCATGCACGGCTCTTTTAAGATCTACCCACACATTTTTTATGAAGTTTAAATCAGGGGACTGTGATGGCCACTTCAAAACCTTCAGCTTGCGTCTCTTGAGGTATTCCATAGTGGATTTCGAGGTATGTTCAGGATCATTGTCCTGTTGTTGAAGCCATCCTCTTTTCAGCTTCAGCTTTTTTACAGATGGTGTGATGTTTGCTTCCAGAATTTGCTGGTATTTAGTGGAATCCATTCTTCCCTCCCATGCAATGTTTCTGTACCACTGGCTGCAACACAACCCCAAAGCATGATAGATCCACCTCCATGCTTAATAGTTGGCAAGGTGTTCTTTTCATGAAATGCTGCTCCTTTTTTTCTCCAAACATGCCTTTGCTAATTGTGGCCAAACAGTTCTATTTTAACTTCATCAGTCCACGGCACTTGTTTCTAAAATGCATTAGGCTTCTGTAGATTGGAGTTTATGATGGGGACACAGATAAGGTTTTCTTCTGCTGACTCTTCCATGAAGGTCTTGTCTGCGCACAGCGGAACGGTGCACCACCACTTCCGAGTCTGCTAAATCTTCCTGCAGGTTTTTTGCAGTCAAATGGGGGTTTTAATTTGTCTTTCTGACCAGCATACGAGCAGTTCTCTCCGAGGGTTTTCTTGGTCTTCCAGATCTTATCTTGATCTCCACAGTTCCCCTGAACTGCCATCTCTTAATGACATTTCTCACTGTGGAGACTGCAAGCTGACAACGCTTTGCTATCTTCTTGTAGCCTTCTCCTGCATTGTGGGTTTCAATAAGTTTCATTTTTAGAGTCTTACACAGCTGCTTAGAGGAACCCATGGTCTAATGAGCTGATTAAGGTCTGAAACCTGAGACTCTGGAACTCTTAGAGGGCCCAAAACATCTTTAACAATAATGTTGTTATTATTATTATTTTTTTGTTCAATTTATGGCATAAGAAGTAACTATGCATCAATGTTTGCTAAAAATATTGGGCATTTATTCCATTTCCAAGAGAGACTGTGTTAACATCATTTAAATAAAAAAATCACCAAAATCTGTTACGTATCAAGGGGTCCTAAATATAGGACACAGGATACAGTCTTTGCATAAAACTGTATCCTTTACACATTGCTCCACTTTATTAAGCTGGGTTTTCTCATCTGGTTTTGATGAGACGTATAACTGAGCATACCAATGAAAACTAATACCATGCTTACGGATTATGTTGCACAAAGGAAGCATGTAAAGGGAAAAAATCAGTGGGTCTAAAACCGAACCTTGTGGAACACCAAACTTTACTAGAGAACATGCAGAATAATCACCATTACTTCTACAGGACATACTGATAACAATCATTCAAATACGATCTGAGCCAGGAGAGTGCTGTTCTTTCAATTCCTACCACATTTTCTAATCTGTGAAGGAGAATACTATGATCAATGGTGTCAAAAGCTGCACTGAGGTCGAGTAACACAAGCATAGTGACACAACCCTGATCAGAGGCCAATAGGAGGTCATTTGCTACTTTAACGAGTGCTGTATAGGCTTGTAATTGGACAGCTGACAGGGGTCGAGGTCAGACTTCTTAAAAAAACTTCTTATTTGGTTTAATAACTGCTAATTGAAAATATTTTTTTAACTATAAAATGTATATGACAAATTAAGGCTGTTTTGTTATTTATCTTTATTGCATAAAAAATACTTTTTTTCTTTGGTACATTTCATCCATATAATTGAATCTGTCAGATGAACCTTAAATTAACCTGGAGTTGGATGACCTTATAGATTAATAACTATACACTTACATTTTACGGCTGATTCTTGAACATTAAACTTAAAGTGCACCGTACTGTATTTCTGAATTTTTTTTTAAAGACCTATAACAAATGGATTGTTGTATACAGTGGCGGCCGGTGCAAAATTTTTTTTAGGGGGGGGCGCAAACAAAATGAAAATGAAACTTTTAATACTCGCCTGTAAATAGGTATTTATCAGGTGATTAAGCGTCATTACTACTAGTATAAAATAAAGGCCTGACTCATATCACATCCAGTCAGCAGCTCCACTTGCCATAAGAAGTGCTGAATAGACTCGTGGAGAATGGTCCAATCACATGAGCCCAAATATTTAAAAACAATATTGATTCGCTAAGAACAAAAGTGGGAGGGTTCAGGGCGCACAGAGCTGCGACCCAGGATGATTTGACAAAATCCAATCAGAGCTCAGCCTCAGGTCACATGCTTTTCAAAAGTTTACGTGCCTACATAGACACTCATTTGTCCGGCGCCCCACGTACACGAACACAAATGAACGTAATACAAATAAACAAATAAAATTGCAAATAAATTATATTAAGAAATACAGCAGAATATTGTGACAAAATTACTTTATTTCATTATTAAAATAAATAATTATTATGTTAAATAATTACATGTTAAAGGAGCATTCTTCTCTGCCTAACTTTAAGGGGGCGGCACCCCTGCGCCCCGTATTGACCGGCCGACACTGGTTGTATAGTATTATTTCTATAAAACAAAGTTTTTCAGGACAATGTTTCCTGAGGTTCTTCAAATACAAATAGAATTTTTAGGCACTTTGCAAACCGAGCTCATTATAGCAACATTTTGGGGTGCCTTGAAAATTATAATCGTTAGGATGGATTATTTCTTCTGCATGACTGAATATATTAGCTGAACTATAGGGCTTTGCGGTGGTATTTTGCACAAGGCTGCTCATTTGTTTTCCAAGGACAATATTAATGAAATTAGGTTGCATGAAATTAGGCTGCTTGCAAATCTCTCCATCACCCAAGTGCCTTCAGACGTCAGAGTCTACTGGATTGCCTAGGAATAAGTAAAAACTTATTATCAGTTAGCCCAGGTTGTGACACTAAAAGAAAATATGTTGTGCAGATTTTTAAACTTAACTTTTAACCTTTTTTTTCTCTAACTACTACACTTTCCATTCAAGTCCATCCATTTTCGCAAGTCCAACCATTTTTTCCATACATTTTTGCATTAATTGTATTCCAGTTCCTGTACTTCATTAAACATATTGCGAACAACAGTTTTAAAATTAACTACTGTAGCCAACTCATGCATGCACCAGGCCTAAAATGAGTTGTGGCATTTTAATTGTGGAGGTGAGCTGCCTTACTGAATGAAAGACTTGGCCCATTGCCCAGCAGGAAGCACACGAACAAACGGAGCGAATTAAGGGATTTACGCTGGCTTCTTCAATCCCATCCCAGCACAAACAAGATTAATTGTTGCTCAATAAAATCACCTGTCAGTAGTGATATACATAATTAATGTTGGTTGACACTATGATGTCTTGTTTACAGCTTTTACACAAAAAAACTTTTTGTAGCTGTGAAAACCATTGATTGTGGAGCATGAATGAGACTAAACATACCAGACATTTTTCTTAGAAATAGTGCAGATGTAATTATCAGTAATTGATTACTGTGTTGTGCAGCCCAGTAGTGCAGTGGGTGATGTTGCTGCATCACAGTGCTTGGTTCAATTGTATCCTTGAGTTACTGTTCTTTTTCTTGCAGGTGGTCTGGCTTTCTCCCACTGTCCAAGAGCATACAGACTGGTGGAGTAGCTGCTGAATGTGTGTGTGTGTGTGTGTGTGTGTGTGTGTGTGTGTGTGTGTGTGTGTGTGTGTGTGTGTGTGTGTGTGTGTGTGTGTGCTGATAGACCAGAATCCCATCTGAAGTAAATTCTCCAATCTTGCATCCAAAGTTTGCAGAGATAGAGTCAACTGATAACTATTAATAAATAAAAAGAGCAAAAATGTTCAAATAAGTAAATATATAAATAAATATTAGATCATGCTTTTGATTCTAAATTGTGCTGAACCACATTTCTCCAAAACAAGCATTCATTGTCAGTTTAATTGTTTTTAAAAGCATTTAGCACCTGTTCCTAATAACCTCAGTTTTTAGAATTATGAGACATCAGGTCTCCAGATATTATAGAAGTCCAGTAAATATTATCTCTGACAGATGTGTATAACTTACTGTACATTCTATGTCCAGAAAGCTTTCTGCCAACAATGCACCATTAACTTTACTCTATGTACATCCGATTATCATCCCTAATCCATCAGTGCAGTTACAGTAATCATCTAAATAATGAAATATGAAGAATCCTAAAGGCATAATATTGCAATAACCAGCAATATCATCAACTACAGTACCTGTATCAATGTCATGTGACATGAAGAATGGAAGGAAAGAAACCGACACAGCTGGAAATCAGCACATGCCCCATGTCCATGTTTTTCCACTAGGGATCTTCACCTGAAAGTCCCATCTCATTGTCAAAGTCAAAGATTCATTGACCTTTTGAAGATTCTTAGACAATGATAGATAATGATAGATACAGTACTAGTACTACCACAATTTTTTACAATCATACAGAATTGTACTACTCATGATTCATATATTACTCAAAACAATTGTCAGCAGTTGGTTTGGGCAAACCCGTTGATTCCTATAGTAGGTATATAAAGTCCATGCACCCGGACCATTCCTTCATCCCTGGAGAGAAACAGTAAGTTAATTAAAGAGAATAGACAATCCATTGTTACGTTTAGAAATGAAGATCAGTCAGTCTGAAAAGTCTCAAGAACTTTGAATGTATCCTCAAGTGCAGTCAGCAAAACCATCAAATGCCATGATAAAACCGATTCTTGTGAGGTCCATCTGAGGAAAGGAAGCTCAAGATCTACAGTACCTCTGCTGCAAGTTTATTATAATCACCAGCCCCACAAACCACCACTTAACAGCACCTCAGAATAAGACCTCTTATAAATTAACCACAAACACACTTCTAGCTTATGTATGAGCTACTTGTCCAAGAAAGAGAGAGATGGAGTGTTGCAACAAATTGCCTGGCCAACACAATCATCTGATCTAAATCCAATTGGGATGGTTTGAGTTGGACCAGACAGTGAAGAAAAAAGCAGCCAACAAGTACTCAACACTTCTGGGAACTCCTTCAAGCTTGTTGGAGAACCATTTCAGGTGACTTCCTCATGAGGGTTATGGAATGCCAAGAGTGTGCAAAGCTGTGATCAAAGAAAAATGTGGCCACTTTCATAATTTCATAATTTGTTCCTTCAATAACGTCGTTAGTACTAATATAGACTGTTAACAATATTTTTTAGCAAACAAAAAAAACAACAACATTAAATAAAGAGGTGTGTCCTAATCTTTAACTGGTCTATCTATCTATCTATCTATCTATCTATCTATCTATCTATCTATCTATCTATCTATCTATCTATCTATCTATCTATCTATCTATCACTAAAGCATGAAGTAAATGATTGAGATGTCTACTGTACTTCCTGCCTCACCAGCAAACACACAATCTCTCTCTGTCTGCTTTCCTCAATTTCTCTCGCTCTCACTCTCTCTAGCCTGCAGCTATCCGTGTTGAGTGTCACTTCACAGAGCTACATATTACCCCATAATAGCGCTTTGTCTTTCTAGCTGTGAGCTATTCCTAAAGCAAGGCCACCTGCAGTTAAATATCATGTTAGTCCAGTAGTCAATGTCCTCTAAATCCTTTGTTACGTCTGTTTTAGCAAAGCTACTGTCTCAGATTTTAGGGGGGAAAATGACTTCACTTTTAGAAGTATCTGTACTGTAATTGCAATTAACCTAATTTATCCATCTGTGTACAATAGTTTACATTGATGACCACATTGCTATGTTAATTTTCTGTTATTAGGCCATTGCTGTTGCATTAATACATATATACTGTTGTCACGGCGTGCGCCTGTGATGGGCGTGCGCCCAAATCTATTATCGCCCCTCGCTCACTTCGTAGGCTCCCTACGTAGGCGGCACCCCTTCTGCAGGTGTGCGAAGAGACGGGGCCGCCTATGCGGGCCGGCTGGCAGTGATTAACGTTAATAGGATCTCGGGCTTGCTCCGCATTATAAAAGCAAGGCGCGGAGTTTAGTTCGGGGTCCGAGAAGAGCGTAACGTTGTGGAGCTCGAGAGTGGCATGGGAGTGGGAAAATGGAACGTGCCCCAGAAACTTAAAAAGGACATTGGATTTCCGCCCTTTGAAAGAGCTGCACGAGCTCCCGCGGCATCCTTCGCTCCCGCGTCGAGCCCCCCTTCGCGTCCTCGCTGCCGAAGAGGAAAAGACCGCGAGGAGGATGGCGTTAAGGCCACCGATCCCAGCCGGGAAAGCCGCCCAGCCGACGGACGTCCGAGCGAGACTCCCGCCTGAGGCCGCGCCCACAGAGCTGGGAGGGGCCAGGCCGGCCATCGACAGCGGGGAGGAACCGCCCAGGGAGCGTGCAGGAGCGCTGCCTCGCGTGCTCCTTTCGGCCACTCCGCCCACCGCCGCCAGCCGCGTGCCCGCATGCCAGATGGCCACTGCCTCGGACCATGCACGTGCACACATCATTCCTTCCCTTTCTTTCCGTCCTCCCTCCTTTTACCCTTTCCTTCCCTTATTTATTCCTAATAAATTACCCTTGTCCTCTAAGATCTTGCCTCGTGTCTGTTTCATGGTGCCGCCCGTGCAACTTTGGGTCGAACCCGTTACAACTGTACAACAGTCGGGTACTTGTTTAAACAATCAATGTTTCATGTCCAGTAACCGAGAAACCCTGGTGGGTTTTACATTTGCACCGTATTACCAAGGCAAATTCCTTCCATGTGTAAACCAACTTTTCAATAACTTGAGTTTGATTCTGTTCCCTGGAACATCAGGCATGAGGGAGAAAACCCACTCCAGAATTATTCCACTCCAATCCACCTACTAGCATACTGTGGTGGTGAAAGGATTCATACATGCAATCCTTTGTTAAACTAAAGCTTATATGATTTACCAAATCCCCTCAACTGAACAGATTATCTTTTACAGTTTGCCAGATATGCCTGTTTCTTTTATTCAATAAATAAAATACAACAGTACTCTAGCAGCACAGATGGGAATGAGAACTTAGCAATGATTAGCTGGATGAGCTACTCTTGGCAGACCCTCCAATGCCTTTATCTCATCAGTCCAAAAGCCTTGGCACATATGGGTGGCAATTTTTTTTTTAACTGCACAGCCATTTTTTTTTTTTTTTAGATGGAGCTGGAGGGGTGATTATAAAACCGATCGTATAAAAATGTGGATCTTGTTCTTAATATTCATAAAAAACTTAAAAAAAAAAAAGCTTTAACCATGCCTCCATTTTTACTCTCTTTAAAATCCTGCATGTTTGGTGAGACACTTGCTTGCACTATGACAAATTGCTACACAAGGTTGGCTTTGCTTTGGAAAGCTGTGTATTGTCGACCCAAACCTGAGCTGTGAATATAAGACATGCATCGTTAGTTTACTAGGTGCTGGGATCACTGGCCCATTAGAAAGGATCACAGTGTGCCATGTATTCAGGCATACATCTTTGGCTTTGTGTACTTTCCCTGCCGACGACGCCTGTGGCAACAGATATGACAAGCTAGCTTCCTGAACAAGGCTGAATGGTTCATTTATCCTTGAATCCTCAGATCAAATGGGTCAGAAGCTAAAACAGCAGCTCAGACAGTAGTTATTACATTAATGCACTTGTACTTTACTGTTTCTATGGTAACAAATTATACATGGGTTTGTATTGCAAATGCTTTACATAAATGATAAAAAGCAAAAGTTGCAAAAATATGGTGATAAAGTAATTTATTTAGCATATTTCCTAGACATCTTCAGTGGAGTTAGAGTATTGTAACAGTCAGTGTTGAAGCCATAAGATTTCCAAGACAACAAACGTTTTGAAGACTAGAACATTTACGCTATCAGGTTTTCTGGTAATATGCCGAGCTACATTTAGTTAATTATTATAATAAAAAGGCTGAGAAAGAGCTGTAATAATTTAATTAATAACTCAAGCTCATTTTATAACTCTGCTATGTGTAGTGCTGCATCACATACCCCATCACCGATTATTTTCATACAAGATACACCACATTTTTTAAATAAGTATCCTTTACAAATTATTATTTACTTATTTTTTCTGACATTGACTTTTGTACAGTGTTTATTTTACCTAACGCTCAAAACCGTAAAGCATCTCAGAACAGGCCCAATGGAAGATTTTGTTATACACTATCTGTGTAGCAGCTTTCATTGCAGACGTCTCACAAGATAAGGTTAAGGTGGCAAAACTAATCTCATGAAGGATTGGTAGACATTTAAACAAATGAAGGCTGTCTGGGTGCATTCCATTTCATTATTTATTTAAATGCTATTTCTGCATCCAAATCTGAGCTTTGATCTTCATAACTTTCCTATGAATAGATTTGTGTAAATTGGTTTTGCTTTGCATGTGATAGACCACGCCACATGCCTGTCAGTCTCCCAGACTACTTGAAACTCAGACTTGCTCCGAATCACAAATATCATGCTTGTTTATCTTTAGTGGCAATATGTAAAAGAACAGAAGAAATAAAATCCCACAAATTGTCAAGAGATCTGTCAGCATGTTTATCCTTTTGCAAGATCGACTGCTGAATCAAAAGATTGATAAAATGTCATAATATTAAATGTCAGGGGCTTACAGGGTTGAAAGGCAGTGCTCTGTTAGTTACTTCATGAGATTATGTATCTATTCACCCGCTACTGTTAATTTACTGCAAAATCATATTTACATGATTAACAATGGAAAATGCACGTATGCAGATAATATCTGATCAGATTAACAAAAATAATAAACAATCAAAGGGGGTATTTTTAATTTGTACACAGCAGACTCTCTTTTAAATTCATTTTTCCTGCACCGGCTGATGGGTGTTGATTAAGCTTTGTAGTGTTAGTATTCACTTAAAGGATGGGACAGGACATATCTCCAAGTGAACCAACATCACATTTTATTACAGAGATAAAAACCCATTCGATAAAACAGATAGAAACAATTCCAGTTGCTTGACTTTTTGCTGGGAATCTATTAGAAGTTCTGTCTTGTTTGGTTTACAAGACATTCCAGTCACAGCCTTCTATAATCAAGGCCACACCAGGCCATTTTTTATTATTTTTTTTACCAGGCAAAGCACAAAATCTGCACTGTGCAGCTCACATATTACATGACAGAATTCCTTCTACAAGCAAATAGAGGTTTGCCATAAATCTCCAAATCTTCCAGATATTTAATACAAGGTAATTGCCTATTAAAGGGCTCCACTACATATACACTACTGAGGCAAAATAAATAAATAAATAAATCACCATCTGGATTTAACTAAGCAAACAGGCAAGAGACTTCCATTGGATAATTACTGCATTGATTAATATGGTCCACCTGGCAACAAGTTATTTAACCCTATCTACTCCAGCTCTGTTCTAGATCACGTTAACAGGTGTGTGGGTCGGGTAACCACACAAAGTAACGTAATTACATTCTCCAGTCAGAAGTCCTGGATGTTGATCTGGGAGGCCTACAGCACGGCCAAAGGAACTATGAGGAGGGGACTATGCAAAGTAAAACATGTACATAAACAGCGACTTAGGGAGCACTTAAACTCTGCTGACTGCCCACACATGTGGCAAGGGATTCAGGCTATCACTGACTTCAAACCATCCAGCTGGGCACCTCCAATCAGCTATGCCT